>LQNS02004412.1:8157192-8169517 GCA_001587735.2 Parhyale hawaiensis | reverse complement strand
TCCCACACAGGATCAACGCGCATTCGAACAGCAGGTCGTGAAAGAAGAAGGAGAAGAACAGATGGAAGAAAGATCAGTATGAGTTACAGGTGAGAAAGAAGCAAAAGGGGCACGAAAGACAGATCGGGAATTGAGTGACATTTCAACATAATAATGAAATTTGTAAGGTAAATGGGTAAAATATATACATATAAAAGAAAAATCGAGATATAAATTATCCCGATTCACGGCTCACACCATAGCATAAAGTGAATCACACAATGGGGAGAGTAAGAATCATAGAATATCTTTTGCTAGATATATTATTAAATCATACCGTGCGTAAACAAAGGAAAATTGTCATAAATGTAAAATTAATTATAAAATTTCTAAAGAATATTACCTAAACACGTAATATTTTCCTAAAATATACATTGTGTTTGTAAGTCCCAATTGAGAAATATCACATTCGTCTAACTAAATCCAAAGCTAAACGTAAATTTTCATAAAATGTGATGCAACGCTACGACCAGACATTGGAAATAGCTGGAAATGGTATGTGAAACCTGCTCGAGTAGAAATCACGTGAGAGTTAAAGGTAGCAAACTGTTGAAAGAACGTCTGACTAGGACCATTGTCGCTCCGGCATGCGGACTGGAACACGCGTGAACCGGTTTTGGAACAGCGACTGCGGTTGCCAAATACATAGGTAACGGAAGTTGTTGGGACCAGTTTCCATCGTGTAGAGTATGGAGTCAGAAAATTCCATAAACCAATGACAGTTCAAGATTTGAATTGTATTGAAAGGGAAATCCCAGAAGGATGAAACACCTGATAGAATGTTTAACCGTTAAAACTATGATGTTGGTATGAGGTTGGTTGGTATGGGAGAGTCTATGGAACTGGTAACCTCTATGCTGTCAATGGAAGAAACTCCGAGTATAATATCTAACTCACAATGAACACTAAAGGTTACAAAAGTTCCATCTTAAATAGTACTCCCAGCAGAAGCAAATCATTATATAGCTACGTGAAAAATAAGGACAAAATGTACTTGTCAATGAAATCGGTTAGTCTGTATAATGTGGAGAGGTAAAACCTTGGAGTGTTTGAGTAAATTCATTGGGTGAGCCAAGAAAGATGACGAAAATAACCGAGAGAAATCCATAAAGTATGTCTGAGGAGCTATAAATAAAGCATTTTAATATAACTAAACTTACAAAACCGCAGATAAATACATATCTGAGTGAAAAATGTTAACAAGATTGACAATGTACGTTTTAAAGGCAGAAAAACTGAAATGCGACGAAGCGTTGAGGGACGAAGCATGTTCTCACGGGCACCTGTTAAAGTTTAAATTCTAAATGGTATATAACTATCTATGTAGTACAAAAAAATTGTTATAAATAAGTGGGGCTCTAATTACCTAAAAATCTTATTTTTCAACAAAAAGTTCAATTTCCCTAGACAGGGGATGATGTATCTCTTGAGATGTGGGTTACTGGAGGGATGTAAGCTTCCATCAAGGATGAAAATTCCCACAAGAAGTCCTGACTAATAGATAAATCACAAAAAACTTAAAAACACTAAATATTTTATTAGGAAATCAACAAAAAATGAATCTTCAGCTCCCAAAACGTATCTCTTATCAAAAATATTTACTTTCCCAAGAGAGACCTGGATGATCATTGCCTTGAAGGTGATTTGGGATATGTGGGAGCTATGCCTCATGTTACTAATGACGAAAAATTCTTAAGATATGACCAAACCCATCAATAATAAACTGAAATCCGTATAAATACAAAATATTTGCCGATAAAATAAACAAGCTTCAATTAATTAAAACTACTTTTGCATTTTATTATCCTAAACTATACCTACTACCCTTCAAGAGCGCACTATCGTGGAGTCAAAGAGATGACGCAATCCAGAGATTCGCAGCTTAAGCCATGAGCAAGCCTAGAAAGTTCTCCAACCGACTCGACTGGTCAGTTTCTCACGATTATGGAAAGTGTGTTAGACCTAACAATCGCATTAAGTTTGGTACTGACGAAATAGACGGACAGGTATAGGTCAGGTGGCGAAGCGGGTGGGGCAGTTGGTAGGGTCGCAGGCGTAACACACGCATACAGGTCTTACGGCTGATTTAATATGTGGAGGGTGACGCAATCAGGAGATTCGCATGTAACATCTGATGGAGGCAGATGGTCATCGTTACCACCTCATCAGCGTGCCAGCATCTGTTGCCCGCATTCCATTCGAGAGATTAATGAGGGCTGTTAGTCGCTTGGTGCGAGTGATCAGATATATAGGACGGTTGGGGTAGATAGTTGTTAATTACATGCGGTAGGTAAAATAATAGAGTTTGGTATGTGGGATTATTAAGAAACGCAAGTGTTCATGCGTAGGTAAAAAAAGTTATGAAGGGGAAATTATTTATAACAACCTTGCCAGAATAAAGACTAATTACAGTGCAATGGGAAGGTTGGTGGGGTTCTACACACGCAAAACATATCAAATGTAACAAGTTAATAGAATATGTAATTATATAATTGAAAGTTTGTGAAATGCAAGGTGGTTGGGGGATCTAATAAACATCAATCAAATGTGATAGGTTAATAAACACGTAATTACATAATTGAAAACTTTAACACATTAATCACACGCGACAGGTATACCAACCGCGAGGGTAACCGGGGAGTTGCAGGGTAGGGTGGAAGAGCGCGCGAGGGCGGCGCGGTGACCCGACAGCGCAAGATTAAAGGTCAAAGGTCACGAGGTACCAACTCGTTGCATTACCCACTACCCTCAACGGTATGGGCTTCAGCTGCTGACATTCACTTGCGTCTGCTGAACCGACTTGTTAGTTCAGCGAGCAAGCTGTACGTCGAAAATGACCTGGTGAACCTGTCTCATAGGTGAGAAAAAAATTGCTGAACTCTGTATGTTTTATAAGGTTTACAACAATGACATACATGGGTTGCATTCATCTGTTCCAGCCCTCAAGTTCTCAAGGAGGATTACACGCGCTGCGATTGACGCGCACACTTTCATTTTAGAGAGTGTCAGATGCAGAACTCGTCAGTTCAGTCGGTACTTTGTGCCCTGGTCTGTTGGGGTTTGGAATTCATTGCCGGCATCGGCTTTCGGTCGTGTTGGCTTGCAGGCGTTTAGGTCAGCAGTTAATGGCTTTCTGTTGAATCTTCTATAGCAGCATTTCGGGCTTCCCGGTGTTGCAAACTGCTTCATTTGGGTTGTACTACCTGTCCGTGGCGGCCCGGGCGTAAAGTTTCTAATAATAATATGTTTGTAGCGAGCACAACTGAAAGAGATGTGCACTGGTCTTTGCAAAATTTGTAGAAATTTTGGAGATAGACACAAATGACCCAATATTGGTGATGACCGTCTCTCCCATTTGTGTGTTGCACTAATGGTTGTCAGAGCATAACTCAAAAAGTCATGGACAGATATGCGTGAAATTGGCAGGAATTGTTGAAAATTGCTACAAAGTTATGTCTGACTAGTTTATGAGAAGAATATTTTCCCAATATCATGGGCACTTCAATTAATACTGATTCCCTGGACAAAAAAGCGTCAAGTTCACATGGGCATTAATTTCAAAGTTAATTACAATAGAGTAAATTACAACAATTAGCACATACGTACACAATCGTTATCATCATCTGCATGAACGAAGTAGACAATCTTGTTTTTTTTTCTCAAAACAACTAGGGTATGACGTCTCAGATTGTTTACAAAATGAGAATTCATTCTTGTGCTATACAGTAATTATTGTCAGTGATGCCAGTGATACTGATCCTGAAAAAGGTTACGAAACGACACAATGACATGAAATTGTTCCTAGAAAGTTTGTTATTTCTCTGGTGCCAGATGCAAGACGTTTCCTAGCTAATTTAGAGCTTTGAATAAAATTTTTCAGCTCTCAAGAGGGTCATACACAACAAAATATCAATCCATTGTGTTGGAGGAAGTATCTTTGAAAAAACGTTTTTCATTATCACCCGCGAACAAAGTGAGAGAAGTGATCATGTTTTCGTTGAAGATTTAAGTATATATATTTGTAAATATATATATATATATTTCAATACGGGCTATTAGATGGCCAACAATCTTTCAAAACGGCTTGTTAAGTGGCCGGTGTCTCGATAGAGGTACCAAAAATCTAGGCCGTCCAATGGCCTGTTAGCTTCAAATAGTGAAAAAAGTATTAAAAACACCATAGATTTTAGCGAATTTGGTCTCATTTTGAAGAAAAATAAGTCTACGTTGGAACGCACACCCACTTCTCGACAGATAAACGTCCAAAATTTTTTGATGCTGCCACACACCACCACCAAAGTACAGCACCCCTTCCAATGAGCTCTTACCCCGCCAACCTTGTAGGTTAGGAGGCCAGGACTGGTTCTGCTAGTGTCCTAATGACATTTAATAAACAGTAAACCCATATGTATACCTATATATATACTTAGGATATTAGCAGAACCAGTCCTTGCCTCCTAACCTACAAGGTTCTCGGAGGGGGTGTACCTCTAACAGGTCAATTAAATATACATGTATATATGTGTATATATATTACTAAGTGGAAGTCGACTAAATTTAAAATTTAACGTTCCGGGCGTAGGAATCCCATCATCAGAAAACAGGAAGAAAGTTAACCTACAATGTATAACCTATAGGCTAAATAAAAAAAAATTCTTTATTGTCTAATTTATTTATTTATTTATTTATTGTCTAAGTTAACCTACAATGTATAACCTATATATAAAAAAAATTCTTTATTGTCTAATAATCAGGGAAGCATTGATGTTATCGGGGGCAGGTTTAAAACGCAAATGAACAGAGCTACGTGGAGGAGCTGGATGTCAGCTCCTGTACAGTCGGTAGAAGTGAGGCTAAGTGTGCACGGTATGAAGCGGTACAGCCGAGGTCATAATGTTGAGGCTACGTTTGGTTCTAAGAATGTAGAGCGACTCTAATGTTGTAAGCTCGATGGGATTGGAATAGTCTATGAAGGAGAAGTCATTCCTGCTGTTGGGATAGTTGTTTTGTTCAGCATGTAGGCGGGGGGGCTGAATGTGAGGGTTTCGCTAGTGGTAAACCGGTACGACTGGATGCACCTAAATGTTGGTCAATACGGGCTACCTATATATGAGACACAGCAGGCTTGGCATCGGTAGCGGTAAATAACACTGTGGGGGTTTGTCTTTAAATTTAAAGTAGGACCCTATGGTAAATGTGTTTTTGTATGAAAATTTAAAGTTGATATGTGGGTAGGCTTCAGGGAGGAACGTTTTCAAGGTGCTTACTGCACAAACAGATGCTTTGTTGTTGAACGGAAGCGAGCGAAAGACTTCCAGTTTACTGACCCAGGGTTTGCTAATGCCGGGGTCGAACAGGTTGTCGAATAACAATTTGCAGTAATAGTTCACAAATGGTGCAGCCAATTCTGTCCCGTTCATTTTCAATTGGGTAGGAGGGTTTTCCAGCCCTACGTGCATTACTGAACATTTGCCGACATTAAGGCTTATCTGCCACTTCGTGCTCCATTCCATGAGGTTGTCAATGTCTTGTTGGAGCTGAGCTCTTTTTGTGCAGGATGACATTGCTTGGTATCATCCGCAAATTTACTGAATTTACTACGGATATTATAATCGAGATCATTGATGTAAATTGTGAACAGAAGTGGGCCAAGCACACTATTTTGTGGAACCCCTGACGATAGCTGCGTCCAATCTCTCGTCTCTCCTTTAAGCTTCACTCGCTGCTGCCAACTCGTGAGCCATGCCCCGATCCAACGTAAATAGTCTCCCTGGATGCCATGGGCTTCCAATTTTTTCATTAGCCATTGATGGGGGACTTTATCAAAAGCCATTTGGAAATCTAGATACACAAGGTCTGCACCCTTTTCTTTATCTTTAATTTCTTTAACTTTCGAAAAGAAGTTCAGTTGGTTTGTCAAGCAGCTTCTTCCATTTCGGAAGCCTTGCTGAGTGTCGGATATGAGCTGATGAATAGATCTACACCTTTGGTAAAATTCAAAACGAAAAGCTTGAATTATCTAGCGATGTCCAACATTGAATATATTTGTCGATTTTTTTTTCTCAAACAAGATATTTCATTTCTATTGCACCGTAAATTTTCTGCATCATGTACGGTACATTTTATTTATGCGAAGCTGCACACGGTTATTATTAAGGATAGCTAGGAAAATTTCAGTTACAAGTTTTACGACACAGATGACAGCAGCGTTTACGTGCGCTAAATTGTAGAACGATGACACTGAAATTGTTTTCTCTATTGCAAAAATATGTATTCAGCTACCAGAAGAAAATCTCAAGTGGAAACCCATTTTAACTTCTCACCTCATAAAAGTACAATTTTGCCTCACTGTAAATAACTTCTGTTCCTACAAAGCTCAATATAAAATTTGAACGAATATAGGTTATCACAGGAAATTTTCAGGGCATATTCAACACGGATAAATTCGCCGAGGGTAAAGTCATCGACTAGTAAGTTATTTGAATGGTAAATGCAACTGAATGTTTACAAGTCGATGGTTTTATCAATGGACAAAATTCTCACTTGACCAATTTACAATTCAATCAGTTTACCATTTGATGAATTTACCATTTGATAAATTGCCGTGATGAATTTACCGTACAACGAATTTCTCGCTATGAATTTATCGTCGATGAATTTACCCGTAATACAATATGTTTAGCGGCTACCCACAGCGAAAGGGACATAATCGTAAACTCTATAGAGGCTCACTAGCAGCGAAATAACCCCAACAGATAGGCATATGTTTGTTGCTGTTACGTTTGATGCAAGCTAAAACTTGATACCTATTACCTAAATAGCTCCTTGATCGCCCATCTTTAACCATGTCCCATTTACTAACGGCTTACCGTAGGATCTCCTATTATGCGATAGAGACAATGAGCAGCAGTCAGCACGTGTCTGTCGGTGATCAGAGATCCTCCGCATTGAAATCCAGCTTTGTCAATGAAAAACGCCACCTGCCACGGGTACTCCGACACCTCTGTCTCCACACCTCCTACGATGCGTGTGCCCTTTAGCTTCTTGCCACAGGTGCACTTGCGCGTGAATTTTGCACGGCCACTGGAAGTATCTGCGTGTAATTGAGAGGAGACAATTGTGAGTTGCTCCTAAGTAGCCTCTTGAAATTTCTTGTTGTCAAGGAATAACGACACAGAACACAAAAAATACTAAAACAGGTCAATTACTAAACAAAATTGTGTTTCCTTTAAAAGGAACTTTTCTTTTATGGGCCTTGAGGACATTTTCTCCTTAAAAACACTAAAGAAATTCCTTATTAAAGCTCTCTTTGCTAAGGGATGGCTATAGAAGTGAATGTTATAATCGCTCAGTCTCTGTCGCTTCAACTATTGAACTTTAATTGAACTTTAAAAAGCCCAGAACTCAACGGAGACTTGACCAAGTGCAATCATGCCAGTCGATTGTTCAAAAAGCTCCAATGGATTTGAATTCGCGTAAAATTCAAATTAGATGATGGCCAATACGTTTTTCGTGCAAATACATAGAGCTCTTCGAAATACCCCAGATGTGCAATTTAGACACAGTAGCAAAATTTATGAACGATCACTTCGACGATGGCAGCGCCAAGTGTGCTACAACATGCACTTAGGAATGGTCGGCTTAGGAAGGATCGCAATCTAAAAATTGATGCAGCTGAATATAATCAGTACACAAGGATTTCGTTGTCGAACTTTGAGAGGTCCCAATAATTGCGTTAAATTTTTTTAAGCAAACGCGAAAGACGCGCTCTCACTCATGGCAAAAATATAAGATGTTCTAATTGGCATCCTTGAGTTCTTCGAAAGGCCTTGGCTTGTCTGTATATTCGAAACTGTTCTTTTAATTTTTGTAAATAATTGAAAGTTCTGCAAATGTCTCGCGTATGTATCAACAACTTCTCACCTTCGGTTAACTGCACAGAAACAGCCACCGAAATTTTAATTGTAAAAATTTTGCGTCAACTCGGTTGCATTTTTTACCTGTATATCCAGAATAGAAGAAGAAGTAAGAAAAACAGTTATACCAGTATCTCTCTGTGCGGAAAATGTGTTACTTGTTTCATTGTTTTCATAACAGTTGCACACTGATTGTCATCTAGGGTAAAACATGTACGAATATGTCTTTTAATACACTAGAGAGAATAAAGACGAAAAATTTGAGTTGTATATTGCAATGTCATAGCCTTTACATTTGAATAATCACGTAGCAAAAATCATGTATTTCTTCAACAGTCTCAATGGAAGACCATAATTCACATATATAAACTAAAGCACTCTAAGAGCGCATACCTCCGCCAAGCGAGGCAACGGTAGCAAAAAATTCAAATTGGTTCTGAAACAATAATTTTCTTTGTTTAAACTCCAAAATCCAATCATTTGTGCCTTTTTATATTAATAACAGCTTGTTCAATTTTCTTGAAGATCCGTTCATAACATTTTGAGTTATACTGCTAACAAACGTTATGACAAACATAAGTCAAACATACAAACGAAAAACCGATCTGCACCAAAATTTGATCATTCATGCCTTTTAACATTACTAACAAACCCTATGAATTTCATAAAGATCCATTCACTATTTTTTGAGTTATTGTGCTAACAAGCATAAAACTAAAAACAGTGACAAACGAACGAACGAACACACGGATCATTACCAAAATTTGGTCATATACTCTTTGTTATATACCTAACAACTCATGTTAATTTTATTAAAATCCATCAATAACTTTTTGAGTTATGGCATCGAGAAAAATGAGGCAAACAAACAAACGGATGGACATATCTATACCAAAAGTTAATCATCTGTTTCTCCTAACGTACCTAACAATCCCTGTAAATTTCATCCAAATCGGTTCATAACTTTTTGAGTTATCTTGGTGACAGACAGACAAACAATCAGACAGACAAACACGACGAAAACATAACCTCCTTGGCGGAGGTAATAACTCTTCATCTCAACTAGCGGAGTCTCAGTCAGAGTGTTGAAGTTCAATTAGAAACGCGCGCCGTATTTCTAATTCTGATACGTGTATTATTATTCTAAATTTATGATTTATTTAGCTAGGTAGAATGAAAATGCTCAAATTACTATCGCTGAGCAAAATTATGTTCTTGTATTATGTCTTAAATAACGGGTGAACGCTGACTGTCTACAAGTGTAAATTTTGACGTGCCGGATTTTCTTCCGGAGCCATTTGTTCGGGTGAGGTATACTCGGCGTACAGGTACTCTTCACGAGTGTGGCTTAGAATCGTTACGATGCCCTACGGGCCAGTTTTCTGGTTCATTTTTCCCATCATGTGTTGATGTGTGGAATGGTCTTGATGGCTCTGTCTTTGCTGGTGCGGGTAGTGGCAGCTTTAAACGTTCTTTCTGTACACAGGGCTATTCTGTGATTTCTTCTTTTTTTATGGCTCGCTGGGCTGGTTGCGCGGGGGGTTGTCAACCTCATGGATTTCCTCCATTTCCACGTCGCCAGTCTAGTGTAATTTAATAATAATAATGTATGATAAATGAAGAAAGGTCATAAGAAATTCTTCGCTGGCATTCATGACAGCGCGGGCATTCTAGTGTTGAAAGTAATCAGGTGAGCTGACAGAAAAAATGTTTTCGACGACATGAATCAATTCTGAGAAAAAGGACTGAGTCTGCTGCATCTTTATTTTGTTTGAAAGCTGTCGAACATATATGCTGCAATAAAAAGTAGTCACGGGTCCCGCTATTCTCAAAAGACTGTTTCCATCCTCCTCAGTGCATTGGCATGGCTTCTTACACTTGAAGCACAATTCAGAGTGGCAAAGCCAGAGTTTTTGTCTGAAGTTTCCGACAAGTTAAACCTCGAACACTCAACTTTGGTGCCCCAATGGAACATGCATATTGGCTTGAAATGATACATTTTTGGATGAATAATGGAAGTGTTAAAAATGTGAAAGCCTATATAATAAAATCTTAAAACAGCGAGAAACAAAGGTTTGCGAAGGCGTGTAAATAGACAGTACGTTACCTTTGATTATGCAAATATAATTTTTCTACCTAATTTTTCAAGATGAGCGTCTAACTTTGAAATATCAATATTAACTAAATGTATGGCTGTGTTACCAATAGAAACAGCTCTTGTAAAGTAAATATTTGGCCATTTTATAAGTTTATCGTACAATTTCCTTATTTACGAGTTTTTCACTGTTACCTCAGGTTATACAACAAGCTATTAAAAACGTCATAAAGAGGAAATAAATACAAGTGAACAGGAATATCGTCATTAAACGTCCAAAACCAAGAAATTATAACCAAAACAATTCAATAAGCACTGAAATAAGTGTTCAGTAGTGACAAACATAACAAGTTAATTTCGAACATGGTAACCTCCATTTTTCATGATCTTTGTAAGGCGATTATCAACAGGCTTTTTCAGGAGTAGTGTATAAAGCACCGAGATCCGTGTTTTTGAGGGTAACCTACCCTCGCGGCTCCCCTCGAGCGTGAGCTTCCGGTTTATAACGGCCAGTGCACTACCGGTTTAGCGGGGGTCAGGCGGGCGCAAACCGGAAGTGGGCAGGGCCTGGGACACCGGAAGGGGCGGCCCGATGACCCGGCGGCGCGAGGGGAACCCAATCTCAAAAACACGCATCTCTGTGCTGTTTATACTGCATTCCACAGGCTTTCTTTGCTCGAAAACTACCGACCACCTT
This sequence comes from Parhyale hawaiensis, assembly GCA_001587735.2. Taxonomy (NCBI): domain Eukaryota; kingdom Metazoa; phylum Arthropoda; class Malacostraca; order Amphipoda; family Hyalidae; genus Parhyale; species Parhyale hawaiensis. The sequence goes on along the minus strand of LQNS02004412.1, from coordinate 8,158,770 downwards.
CATAGACCTTCCTTTTGATCATTGCCCTGAGATTCTCAATGGGATTTAAATCGGGACTATTCGCTGGCCAAGTCATAATCCTTTTTTATTTGAATCCTCCATCCGCAAGCCAGTTAGCAGTGCACCATGCTCGATGTGAGGGAGTGTTATCGTGCTGAAATACCAATTTGGATCTGCGTGCGATAGTCTGTTCATCAAACCATGGAATCAAGTTGGCTTCATGAAACTGGCAGTACCTTTCTGCATTCAGTTTAACTCCTTCTGCCACTTCAAATGAACCAATAGAGGTGTCACCTACTATCCCGGCCCAAAACATTATACCTCCACCACCTTATTGACACTTAAGCCGAGTCTGTTGAGGTCGGTCATGGAGGACCCATCCAGACGCTCATCCATCTGGACCATCAAGAGTGGCTCTGCATTCGTCAGTAAATATGACATTGGAGAAATCAGTTTTCATGTTCTCCTTAGCCCATTTGACCCTATTTTCTTTATGAGTTTTTGTTATAAGTGGTGGCTTAATTGCCCTTTTTACATTCCCTAGCTTCTGCAGAACCTCACATCTTGTCTTTCTGGTTAGTATTGGGGCTTCCAGCGTCTTCATATATCGCCTTACCTGTAGAAAAAACGTTTTCTAGCGATAGAAACCTTCAAATATTGCATATCCCGAGCATTCGATTTTCTCGTAGAGGCTTTATCCGGAGTTTTCCGGCTGACCTTACCTTTAATAGCAGAAGCCTTTATTGCTCTGTGATCACGCTGTAATTCCTTGGAACTTCAAGAGTTGTCTAAGCAAAAGCCAATAACGAGGTCACTTTTATCATTTCTTCACTTTTTAAACCGCATTTCTTGCCCATGTAGACTAGAGAGTGATGTTACATAATCTGGGGTAACAGCAGAACCCCGTGCGATGAGCAAATGTTGCCAACACGTGGGAAATTGTTCCGTTTTACTTTTCTCTGCTTGTTTTTATTGTTACAACATACAGTGCCTAGACATAAGTATTCGCACAACTCTATTTTTTATGTATTTTTAAAAATTCAGGGTCTGCTTCAGGATAATTAATACACTAAGTTTATATAACATATATTTATTAGGATATTTAAACAGAACAGTCAAATCTGCACTTATAACAAGAAAATTTAACACAAGTAAAAGTAAAGAGGGACAAAAGTATTTGACCAAAATAAATATGATGTTGAATTTTTGATATTTAATAGCATAATTTGCATAAATTAGTTTGGAAATTATTCTAGAACTTTCACGAAACGTCTCGAAACAAGTGCAATGTAAACAAACAACAGCTGGCTCAATCATTACCGCTCTAGACCTCGTTGAAGTCGTGCACACTCTCACTACAATGCTCAAAGTTAAAGAAATCCCTGAAGCTACTCGTAAACGGATAATTCAACTTCGTAGTGAGGGAGTAACTTATAGAGTAATAGCAGAACTTATCAATGTTCTTTTTTCAACGGTTGGAGCAATAGTCTGCAAGCATCAAGTGACTGGGGCGGTCTCCAACCTGCCAAGAGCTGGAGCTCCGCGTAAGATCATGGGTCGTCCTCGGCGCTACATGCT
>LQNS02004412.1:8113744-8124830 GCA_001587735.2 Parhyale hawaiensis | reverse complement strand
TTATCGCAAATAAAGAAATACCTATGTATTAGACGCAGTGCACATGAGAGCGTCATTTCTCTGGAGGGCCGATGATAAGGCTTTGCTCCAAAATTTTTAACTGAACTGAACTGTTGCGGTCTATGCTCTTAGTATTCCTAATGTCCCTTCTTTCTTCCTCTTTTTGGATTACAGTGTACTCCGTGTGTAGGGAGGCTTAAACTAGAAAATAATAATTTGCGGCTCTTATTATATTGCGTGAATATGTTTATGCTCGATTGAAGTATGTATTTGTACGTATATGTATCCGTGTATAGGGAAGTGTCTTCTGGATGACATCGTTCCGGTGTGCAGCCTTGATATTTCTCTGTGGGTCGGAACATTAGTACTGACCCTTACTTTATTTCTCTCCTTGTCCCAGTCCTACTCTGTGGCGCTGAGTTCTTTTCCGGCCTATTGTGGGCATATTCTCAGAAGGCGAGGGATGGACGTAGGGCGTTGGGGTGGCATTGGTTAGGTTTGCCCATTCTTCATTATTAAGGACGGCACTCCAGAGTAATCCCATGACCGGCCGTGATCTCGGCCTGGCCCATGACTTACAGACTTGCTTCTCTTGTGCCCCCGCTCTTGTCTTCGCATCTCCACGCTCCTTCCAATTGCTCTTCATTTTACTACGCTTCTTGAATCAACCCCCGAATCAACCTTGTGGCGGAAGATGTAGGTATTAACTTGCCAATATGCAAAATATAAATAATCGCTGTGAGAGAGCGCTTTGGCGTGTTTTTTTTTTTTCGTTAATGTCAAATACAATTTTAAAATAAGTTTTCTGTGAGTGTCACGAAATTCCCATATTTGAGTTCCTTCTCACCCGCATAGCTTACGATTGAAGAGGCAGGTCTTGGTCTCACTATTTGTCATCGAACATACTTCCATGTCTGCTAGTGCTACATCCCTAGCAACACCTGGGCTCGCTGCGGCCACGCCCTGATGCTTAATTACAATTTTTCTTTTCGCTTCATCGGCAACCCTAGTTGATTGCCGCGATGGCTCGGTGTTTTGTCTTTAAATATGTGTACGTCATACTGGTAGCATAGCTTCGTGAAAACTGACCAAATAGTGCTACGCACTACCCATGGGCTTGCGAAGGCTGGAAACTCCTGCACTGTGCTCTCTGATGTGTTCATATCCACATGTTTCCATTTTAATTGTAAATTCTTTCAATAAAATAATTATTATTTCGTTGTGACTATGATAGCTAGCCTGCATAGGCTAGATATCTTTGATACCTTTGATGATTCTTCGGACGAGATCCAGGCGACGTTACGCACGCGGTCCATCTTGTGCAGAGGTGATGCTGCAGTCCGTGACCAGCGGGGTGGCTAACAGCGAGTTATCCCCACAGTTCGCGTAGCCGCTTACAGCAGGTTTATCTGGCACTTTCAGATTCGTACGCAGGTCATTCACAAATAATTTCGCAGTCTCTGTACCGGTGACATTTCGAATGTGACGAGGCATTTTGTTGAATAATCTCGCCCCTCGGACTACGAAACAATTAGAATACTTTGTGGCTATCGCATCACCACCAGTTTTGATGGCAACGCTCCCCCTAAAAAGGTGAGTTTTATTACACAAATGAGGCGACTAGTCAGTTTTAAAGCGGTAAGTGCATTCATTTACCAATCTGCGTGTGCAAAAATTTAGCCACTAATTGTGTTATTCCAATATATTCTAGCATTTCTGCAGACAGCCAGTTCAATGGAAGTAAGCGAGGCATTGGCTTTGCAGACTAAGGTTGAAATATTCTAATGATCAACTCTGTAGGACATAAATTATTTTCATCATTTGAATAAGGCATATGAATACCTTTCAAAGATTTTACTGCAGAGAAACCTGTTAAAAAAAATTGTCTTGAGGTGTGCCACTCTCTTTTGAATGTAAGGGCTAGGCCAGCCGCCAGAGCCTAGCCCATGTGTGCATCTTTCCTTGTAGCTAGCAATTGAGATAATTATCTCTGGTGATGCCTTTGCAAGGTTTTTATATTATATGCATATCTGTATGAGAGGTCCTTGCATGACAATTATAATTATTTTCTCCTTGTCTAACTACTGTACATACCTACTGGTGCCTAATGCCAATGCCACACGCAATCCAAAAGAAAGAGTATCTGAGTTTTGCCCTCCATATCGACTTCTAAAGACCTGCACACTCTCGCTTTAGCGCAAAATTCTGTGATGGAGCATGCAGCACTTTTGCGCTTGATACACTGGGCCAACGCGCAAATTTTTGAAAACAAACCGCTACTTGACACACATAGCTACGCTAGAGAGCGTTCAGTTCGCTTTCGGAGCCGCAACTTGGCAGATGATTGTCACAACTTGGCAGATGAGCTTTAATGTCGACAAATGCTCAGTAATGCACATAGGGCTTGTGAACCCTTCAACCCCATTGAAAATGAACGAGACGGTATTGGCTGCTGTCACCCAACAACGTGACTTGGGAATCACTATTACAAACAAACTACAACACGGTCAGCAAGTTGACAAGAGTGTGAAAATGGCAAGCAGAGTACTGGGCTATATCACCAGAAATTTTGAATACAAGTCCAAGGACATCATCATTCCCTTGTACAAGGCATTAGTGAGGTCACACTTAGAATTTGCGGTCCAATTCTGGTCGCCTCATCTGTGCAAAGATATCGATAACATGGAAAGAGTCCAATGCAGAGTAACGAAATTGATACCTCAGTTGCGAAATAAGCCGTATGAATCGCCTAAAAGAACTGGGTGTGATCTCTCTCGAGCAAAGGCGACTCAGGGGGCAACTAATAGAAACATTCAAGTATTTGAGTGGCTTCAATGACGTACCTACAACGGGACTCTTTGAAAGAGACCTTAATGATCGCTTGCGAAACAACGGTCGAAAACTCAAGCATAAAGCTCGAAGAACGACCTCAAGTCAGCAATTCTTTCCGTATTTCATAGTAAGCATTTGGAATAGACTCCCCTCCGACGTTGTGAGTGCGGAGTCAGTCAATGCGTTTAAAAACCGACTTGACACAGAGATCCTCCACAACGAAGAACTCCTCCTTCAAGAGTTGCAAGCTCTTAACGGCCAAAGCTTCCTCGGACACCTTAATCCGTCATCTTCTCTCTACCGCTCCAACTACATTGCACTTGGGCGCTTGCCTGCATGACCGTGTCTGGACATGTTCATAATAGCTCTTGAGAAAATCCCATTTTTCCCGCCAGCGTCAGAGGCCACTTTGGGCTTAAGAGTCAAGTACTGTTGCAGTCTATGGTCGATATAATAAGCGATCGCGACACACACTTCACCTCTCGCACTCCCGACGCCAAATTGGAAATTACCCAGGATGACCCGTTGTAAAAGGAATCACACTATTGGCTCATGCATTTTTGTGCGACGTCACTATGCTACAACTGCAGGTGCTATAGGCTCTGCTGTCTGACATAACTATCTGGTTTTACTTAACGTAGGATAATACTTTTGGATTATGAATTTTATTTTTACCAAGCTTTCGACATACTTAGGGAATGTCGTTGTGAAGGTGGGAACTTCAAAACTCTTTGGTCCGCTACTTATGATATGCAACTAGCTAGTATCAAAGAAATGTTGGAACAATTAATACACTATACTACAGTATACATTTTGTAGTTCCCACCTTGACAACGACATTCGCTAAGAATGTCGAAAGCTTTGTAATACTAAATACATAATCCAGAAGAAGTATTTTTTACGTTCCAACTGAAATTTGAAATCAATAAAAATGTAAATTTCTGCAGGGTGAGGGGCAATACACCGCAGGTCTCCTTTTGTAGGGTTAAGGCCATAACTCGAAAAGAAATGAAGGGATTTTCATGAAATTTATATCAGTTGTTAGGTATGTACAATACGAAGAGTACATGACAAAATTCTTGGGATGATCTTTTACATCGTTTGTTTGCTTGTTTGTTTGTTGCTATGTTTGATTTTATGCTTGTTGGCACATTTACTCAAAAAGTCATTAATCGATCTTGATGAAATTTACAGGAGTTGCTACTAATGTTAAATGACATAAATGAACAAATTTTGGTGATGATCGGTTGTTTTGTTTGTGCGTATGACTTATGTTTGTCATAATGTTTGTTAGCAGCATAACTCAAAAGTTATAAAGGGATCTCATGAAAATTACAGGAATTGTTAATACAATCAAAAGGCACAAATGATTAGATTTTGGTGCTGATATGAAGAAAATCAGGGTTTCAGAACCAATATCAATTTCCCGCTAGCAAAAATGAACTACTAAGCAAAGTACAATGTTGTTATTTTCAGGGAACTTTAATTGCTCTTCAGATATGAATATTAGGATTTTAGAATCATTGTACAGAGCCAAAATCCGATCACCGTTAAATGTTGACCAATCAGCCGTACCGTTATTTGTGGTATGGATTTTTTATATGAATTTCCTAGATATAATGAAGAATGTAATCTCCACAGTGGTTTTTTTCTGATTTCGATGTTACGCACACATTCCTTGAAAATGAAAGTCGAAACTAGCTAGTCTGGATGCTCAATAGAAAATTTTTTATCTCTACCCTAGTCTTTTTGTTTTCACTAAGAAATATGTTCCCAACCCAACCCAACCGTATTTCTAGAAGTCTGAAAGGGCTACCTGGACACTAACTGTAAAACCTGCAATAAATGGGTCATGACGGTTAACTGTAGTGCCTCAAAAAACCTGAAAAGAGAGGAAGCTAGGAATACCCATAACCGACGTTATAAGCAGGTTGCCTCCACTCAGCTCACGACGCACCAACTTCTACCTTCATGGTACGGATGTGGCATACAGAAGAGAAATCCGGCCTGGGTGGACCAAAATTGGTAAGTAGAAACCCTGGCCATTATGCCTAGGCAATCCATGAAAGTCATTTTGAGCTGAAAACAAGCCAGTAAATAGACCGTTTATCCCGGAGAGAAACATTTCTGGAAATAGGACAGACGGAATGACACACAAAGACAGTGAAAACTAGACATCCTCGCAGTTCCTCTGCGTGCTGCGAAAAATTGTTGCATGAGGGCCGCATCCAACTCTGTATATAAGGTATCGTTTTTCTTGAATCTTCGCCAACTTACAAATCTCATTATAACTTACCTCGATATGAACCCCATAAACCGTAAATTTCCAGTTTAACACGTTCTCTCTTCCATAAACTGGTCTTTACATGGTTACTTAAATTCTATACAGAGCTAGAACATAATTTTTACAACGACCTATAACTGGATGTTATTGTTTCCTAAGTCTGAATAATTTTGAAAACTGTAAAGTATGGAGTCGCTCTCCTACTGCCGTTTGGTAATCCAACTCTATTTTTGCAGTCAGCAGAGAGCCAACAAATTTATGAAGGAAAAATTATAAACTGGGTCATACCGAAACTAATTTTCATACGAACTTTTTCAGCACTGAAACTAACCCCCGCAAGAAATTAAATTTGCACTGAGTTTACCATTACTTTCAATGCAAGAGTGTCATCCAATATTATGGCTACTACTGACTTCGAAGAAGCGATTATCCGTGATGCTCCCAGTGGTCTGTATTTATTGTGTTGAGACTGGTTTTGTATTCAATTCAGCAAGGCAATATATTGCTTTCTGTTATAGATTGCAGCTACCTGTGCTACTTTCTGCTTGTGTCGCTTCGTTTCCTTCCCCCGCCTTTGCCAGAAGTAGGTAGTTCATAGCATGCAACTATGCCGCCTACTTGTTCTTTTTTCTATGTGTGTGTGTTCATACCCAAGGTAGTGGTAGGCTAGAGAATACTGATGATGACAATGAAGGTTACAAAATCGAATATCATCCAGACATGTGAGCTCTTGCGTCACTTGACGTGCTTAGTCAGCATTTGATATCTGCAAATCTGTAACAGGGGAACTGACCCATGCTAGGAATGGGTAGGGTCGAAGGTCGCTACAAAAGAATGTTCCATAGAAAGCAGTATGGCACTTGATGATCTGTGGTTAACGACTGGAGAAAATGCTACAATTTAGCCAATTTCATTTTTCTGTTGTGCCGTTGCTGACATAATACCAGACATGTTTTCTTGGTCGGTAACGGCCCTTTCTTCCTATCCTCAACGCATGGGGCAGAGCCAAGTTTGGATCCGCCCTGCCGCCGAACTGATGAGTCTCTATCAAACCTTCAGAACGAGCAGTCATAACCACTCCTGCGTGCCCGTATTAGCCCTTTCCTCAGCGTGGTGCCTGCACATTTGGACAATGAGGCAACCTCTTCGTTTGGGCCGGGAACTGCCGTGATGATGGGCTAGGCTGCCACCCTGCCCTGCCGCTCGGGGGCTCTTGACGGCCTTACGCACCGTTCCTAGCATCGCCTGTCAGCCTACCCAATCAACTCTGCTCCATCTTTACCGGACATGAATGAGGCCGAAAGTCACCGACCAAACAGAGTCGTGGTATACTCACTGACGGCCTTTGTCTAGTCGGAAGAAACTCTCGACCCGCAAATTTGTGTAGGAACTGCCAAGATTTTCGCTACTACCTAATTGATAATTTTTATAATTGATAGACTTCTCGAACAACTGAATTTCTTAACCGATTAAGTTTATCAACAGATTAGATTTCTTAAATTGATTAAAATTACCTAAAGAGATCAAGTTTCCAAATGTGATCAATTTGCTAAAGTGATCATTTTTCCTAAATGATAGAAAATAATGATTACTGTATGGGTTTGCTTCCCATCGGGTCTCTTCCCTTCCGGTCGCTTCCCATCGGGTCGACCCGATTCCCATCGGGTCGCTTCCCATCGGGTCGCTTCCCATCTGGTCGCTTCCCATAATCTTCTTACTAATAAATTGGGAATGGGCCTCTTGATTCGTCCACTGCCTTCTATCTAATCTAATAGATAAATAACCGCACAAGAAAACTTGAATTTTCTTTTCAAAGTTATCCCCTTTAGTTCCTTTTCAAACGTACTCATTCTCATAACAAAACCTAACTTACAATTTCTCTTCCTGTTGAATTTGATCATCTCGACATAAATTCCGCCTAACCAAACCTACTTAACGAATGGTGTGCTCTCGTGTTGTTCCTACGTTATGGCGAAAGGGGGAGTGGGGAGCGCCTCCACGGCACCGCTTCACCCATGCGGTTCAGCACTCACCGTCGTGACACAACCAAGCTCAAAATCTCCAATTTCATTGCATTTTAATTCACTTAATAAATCAAAACTTCACTCCCGTGTCTATTCCCTTCAGTTTTTCCCATTTTTTGCCTGTATACTCCCAAAGGCCAATTGGCCTTTATCTGCAGTACAACCTGCATAAGGGTTTCCAAGTAACAGGTGTATATATTGAAGTTGACTTTACTTCTGCCTTTTACCTCGTCCTCGTCGTATTCCAGGAAGTTTGATGAACTTCCGCTATGAGGTCTGCTTGTTTTAACTTTCCACTGGTATATTCTCCCAACTACCTCCCAAAAGTTTTATGCATTTCAGATGTATCATCTACTACTGTTTTTTTTCGTTTACGTATTACCAATGCTCTAATTGCTTTAAACAATCACCACAAATTCAAACACTTTCCATCCGTTTAAACCAAACCGGTATAACAGTTAACCATTTTCCAAAACTACTTAAACAGTTATGCATAACTTTAAACTGTTAACAGTTTAACAGCTGTAGGGTGTGCTATGCTCAGTTGGACTGCAAACTTTCAAATATTTTTTAATCTCTTTGTTGAAGTACTAATGCGATACCAGGCTCTTTAATTCGGTAATACAAATTCGTCATAAACAGTTGACGGTTTAAATGTCTTGCATAACTGTTTTAGTACTTTTGCAACATCTTTGACAGTTATACAGGTTTGAATTAAACGGGTGCAGAATGTTTATATTTGTGGTGATTGTTTAAAGCAATTAGAGCTTTGGTAAAACGTAAACGGGAAAAATATACCTTTTTGCAACTGCGATTGAACTATCTTCACTTTGGTTTCAACAGTTGAGCCCAATAACAACAATCGAGCAGTTACTTTCAACAAACTGCAAATGAAGCTAACCTTCTCAGTAAAACCATTCAACTATGCCCATATCTGAAATTGCATTCAACAACGTAACGAAACATTAAACAATCAGAAATATTGAATCAACAATCCGCAAAACAATTAAAATATGATTTTATTTTACATAAGTTAGCTAACTACGTACCTAAATGTAATTGTTTGAGTATATTATAAACAAATTCAGACACTATTGAAACCGTAAATAAACGCATTACCGTATATGGTTAAGCTACGTTAAGCTTCACATGACAAGTCCTCATTGGCGGTGTCTGTGCGCTCAATGCCCCGAACCAAGTACGAGTTGTCATGGCGACATTTTCCTGCCTTAGCTCCAGGTAGGACTTGAACACAGAGAAACAATTCTCAATAGGATTAAGAAACGAAGAATCGGGTCGTAGATACTCGAAGGTTGGGGTTCTGTTCACTGGCGGATCGTTATAGAGGAAAATAACCGTGTTTCTCTCTGCCAGATATTGTTCCACAACTCCTATAAAGCCACTATAAGAGCATCCTATAATCCCAGGTTTATTCCGTGGTGCAGAACTCCAGCGTGTTTTGCAATTGGGGGTATGACGGTCCCACTTCTCCCTCGTGGGCCACCTACCATACGGTTCACTCTATCGCCACGCCTTGCTCTGCCGTGCGTTCTCTTGGTTCAAAAATTGAATCCAGTCTTATTTCGGTACACTACCAGCTGCTGTAGACCCTGCCCTCCAGATCAATATTTGTTTAATCTAATTAATTTTCAGATTGTTTATTCGTTTTGCACAATGTTGAAAGCAGTTCTTAATTGTATTTGATGCTTGTTCTGATTGTTGGAAGCAATTGCAGATTGTTGATATCGAACAGTTTGTTGAAAACTTTTGAGGGACTGCTAGAGCCGAAACCCAAATTGTTATTCTGCAGCGAACGACTGTTGAAAGGGTTTGCAAGTATTGAAACCAAAGTAAGGGTAGTTCAAACGCTATTGCAAAAGGGAGATTTATTTTTTTGTACCTCCTCTTGCCATTGCACCATGTAGTTAAGGGCACTTCAAAGATACCTGTATCTTTTTCTACTTTTTACTTTAGTGGTCTCTCACAATGCCCCGGGCAGCTCAATGCACGTCAGATGTGCCATCTGTATACTTATTCTAAACCATTATGAACTCAATGATTGTTCTGTGCCGGTTTTGGAGAAGTTTATCTCCAAGCGTACCATTCATTTCTGATCACGGGACAACACATCTTTTGATGACCAAGGCCTGGTGGCTTATGAAACTAAGCAAACAGCTTTTCAGGCCTAGACACCATTTGGGTGATCGCGTGTTGTGGGAGATATACGTTTCGCATATGGAGCCGAGGCCAAGTGAATGTGGCAAACAACCCAGTATTTTCAGCAACAAGACTCCAAGGAGTCCCTGTACTGATGATATTTAATCCAAATCATGGTAAATACAAGTACGGCCAGTTTGCGACTAATCAGCACATCTCGCTCTAAAACTTCACCTAGAAACCTTGTGCTGTTCTTGTGTGGGAATTGATGAAAAATTCTATAAACAAAACGGCAATTATTGCGCAAAAGATATTGAAAAAGCAGCAGTGGGCTCTCTTTAGATAACTTGATGATGGAAATCTTCTTTTACTCGTACAGATCTTTCGTCAATCTATTCTTACTCTTCTTTCCCGACTTGCTGTTCCCATGCGCGTTGATCCTGTGTGAGAACACCCTCGTGCATGGGTTCCACGTGTCTATCTTCACACGATGTGTCCCTTGCTTCTTCCTCTGTTAGATCGCCGTTGCTGTGGAGACGGAGACTTAAACTACTCAATATAATAATAATAATAATAATGATGGAAATCTATGCGCTAGCATGATCAATCGGTAAGTTATCGTAATAAATTAGCTGCATCTGTCCACGACATTGTTCCGTGCTCTATGGGTAAAAAATGGCCTCGTTTTTGCTAGCTAGGTAGTGGGCAGCAACACAATGAAGTTTTATCACTTAGAGCTATATCCGAATAAATATGTACTCAGATTAATATCTTCGTTCCTTAGCATCTGTACACCATTGTACAGTAATGAAATGCAGTGAAACGTGAGGAATCTTGTTACTGGCCTTACTTTCCGGAATTGAAACGCTCAAAGTAAGCATATTATTGGCTTGCAGTGACTCATTTATGCATGAAATGATATTATTAATGTCAACTCTACCACTAACATATATCAACGGGTGTCTTTAAAGTTTTGTCGGTAAGCTACTACATCGTAGTATTACAACCTGCAAGCTGGGAGATAAAGTTTAACGTAGAATCCCTCATTTATGACAAAAATAGCAAAGGAGCTGTTTTGGGGTAGCTAACCATTTTAAATTTAGAGTTTGACTTTGATTACATGTTTCTGTTGAAAAACGTTTCAATAGTCTCTTCTTATTTTGTCGTTTGGTTGGCATATAGAGTTTTCAATGAGTATAGTCTTTTTGGCCGTTAGAACATTCATTGAGGAATTACCAGCCTATGAAAATTTACGTATATTTTGTTCCGCCCACCATAAGTTTGTCTAACGACACTTAGTCTTTTCAAATGCTGCCTTACAATATACAGTAAAATAAAACTCGAGAGACGGATGACAATATATATGAACAATGCAGATAACCAATTTGGCTTTAAAGTAAAACACGGTACAGAAATGGCTGTCTTTGCGCTAAAACAAGTTATAAATCATTTCACTGACAATGGCGCTCCCATGTATCTGTGTTTTCTAGACGCTAAGGCAGCGTTTGATAGAGTGCATCATTACTCTCTGTTTAAGTGTATGCTGGAAAAACAAATACCACCCTACATTGTAAAAATGTTAAAATATTGGTTTCAAACCCAAAAATGTTATGTAAAATGGGGGCGAAAACATCATCCGCGTTTTGCATGAGTAATGGTATACGACAAGGAGGCCTACTCTCTCCCGTTCTGTTCAATATCTTCATTGACTGTATCCATACAAAATTAAATGCAGCTGGAGTAGGCTGTCATATTAACAATAGAGCAGTAAATGCCCTTAGTTATGCTG
>LQNS02004412.1:8095958-8106434 GCA_001587735.2 Parhyale hawaiensis | reverse complement strand
CATGATATGATGGATGCCATGATATGGATGACATGATATGATGGATGACATGATATGGATACCATGATATGATGGTTGCCATGATATGATGGATGACATGATATGATGGATGACATGATTTGATGGATGCCATGATATGGAAGACATGATATGATGGATGCCATGATATGGATGACATGATTTGATGGATGCCATGATATGGATGACATGATATGATGGATGCCATGATATGGGTGACATGATATGATGGATGACATGATATGATGAATGACATGATACGATGGATGACATGATACGATGGATGACAAGATATGGATGACATGATATGATGGATGATATGATATGGATGACAAGATATGGATGACATGATATGATGGATAACATGATACGATGGATGACATGATACGATGGATGACATGATATGATGGATGACATGATACGATGGATGACATGATACGATGGATGACACATGACATGGTGGATGACATGATATGACGGATCGCACCCAAACTCATTTTAGCATTACGGTGCTATTTCGACAAAAACTTGACCATCTGTGACTGCCTCACTGATATTTGCTAAAGTGCCTGTTGACAAACTGACTCTGTATATATTGCCTAGAAAGACTTGCTTACCTTCAAATGTGTGCAATTCAACGGAGATTCGATCGCCTCTCGATCATAAACCTTTGGAAATTTTTAGAAGGGGTTACTATACTTGTTATTGTCAATGGGCCGATCCAGATACTCAGGCAGTATTGGTCGCTCTTGTAAATTGCGACTTCCAATAAAAAAAATGCTGGAAAAGTAATTGCCACGAAATATTCTATTTGTTCACTGCCCGGGGTGAGATACTTACTTACTGGATACTTACTTACTGGATACTTACTTACTGGATACTTACTTACTGGATACTTACCTACTGGATACTTACTTACTGGATACTTACTTACTGAAAGTGCCAGACAAATCAGCTGTAATCGGCTACGTGCAATGTGGGGATAACTCGCTACTAGCCCTCCCGCTGGTCACGGAATGTAGCATCAACAATGAACAAGATAGGCGGTGTGAGTAACGCCACCTGGACCTGGTCCGAAGAATTCATAAGGTATTGAAGGTAAAGTATTTGTATGCAAAAAACATTAATTTCCCTATAAGTGGTCTGGTGTTATCATACATCTGGATGGTTGAGAGAAATTACTGTGATTTCTTCACTATGCTAGAACGTAGCCTATTAGTAACTTGAGATTGAAATTTGTGTAGCATAAAATATCATACACATTGTTTAGCCATTAATTTAGCTGATTTCTTCGCATCGGCACGTAATTTTGAAAAGAATATTAAAAAATTCAACAAAATCGCTTCGGTATAAAGATAATCGACAAGGACTTTCAACTAAAGGACTTTGTTCTTGACTGTCGTTCTCGTATTCCTAAGCGTCTGTGAGTTGGACAATGGACACGTGGGAACTATGCCTAGCGTGGTACTGTTTCCAAAGAATAAAAGGACTGCTCAAACAAAAAAATCACATTCTTCTCTTATGCCAGAAATAAAATGTACTGTATTCCCCGATTTATATAATACTCATACCATGACACTCGCTACATTACCGTTACAGCGCCATAGTAGACACTGCAGAGATTCAATGATAGCCAGGAAATATGAAGGGTCAGTGCTAATGAAAACTGAAAACTATCCGTAGAGTTGGCTTGCTGGAGGCACCTCTCCTGCTCATGTCACTACCCCTTAAGTTGCAAAGCACCTACTTAATTGTTAAGTATCACTAGCTTTGTTCTGTTCTCCAGCTTCTTCTTCAATAAATTTGCTAATTAGAGATTGGCTACCTTTTATAGTAGTATGCTCCATGATAATGATAGTGGCCAGCATTGGGTTAGAGTGCTAGGCATAGCTTAAGAAAAGACCCCATATCAGTGCCCTCTTTACTGAGGTAGTAGGTATATTGTGAATGCAGCAGCAGTACGCACTGTTGGGTGATGCCTGCTATTGGGACACATCGGTTGTTCGGTGCTATAGTATTTGAGATGCAGTGTCATGCGGTCAGTATCAGAGTTACAACGATGGTGTCCGCAACAAACGTAGTTGTTCTCATTGTTGCTGGTGGTTTAAGCTCTTACCTCTGACAGTAATACTGTTCATTATTCCTTAAGAGGTTTTACCTTATATAAACAAGGGCCATAAGTCAACACGGATCCAGAAATTGAAAAGATAATTACATCTGTATAAAAGCGTTTTCTAATCTTCCTCCCTGAATAGAAATTTAGGTTAATCACATAAGTCTTTTTAACTTGAGCGGTTGCCTTTTGGGAAAGCGGCTACGGTAATATTAACGAGGTATTCGTAGCCGGCAAAAGGCTTCGAGTATTCTCAACTATTGAGGGTTATCAGGCTAGCCTCTCGGCCAACAAACTTAGCCTCTGTGGCAGTGGTAGAATTGCTTGTATGTAGGATGATGTATGAGACCGAGAATTGCACAGTTTTCCCATGGGTGTCAAATGAGAAATTACACAACGGAAGTTTCAAGAAAGGCGAATCCTCCAAAAATAAAACCACCCATGAGGTTGGGCTAACCTCTCCAGGGCTGAACTTTCCAGCAGTCTGTTTGAGGGAAGGACTTGTATTGGACAGAATCGAACTCAGATGGGACAAAAATGTCCTGAATTTCCAATTATTCAAAATTGTGTTTTCTGTCTTAGAGAAGCGGGTGAAGCGTTTACTCTTACATTTTAGTGGCTAGGTATTTTTTGTAGGCCACTGCTCCTACTGTATTGTGGCCTCAGGGAAAATTTAACTTCTGTCTCCTTTCCTTGTGTTTTGTAATTCTACTAGATACATTCAACATTCTAAGATTTTTTTTTAATCCAACCCTTCAGTTTTTGGAAGTCACAAATTTAAGAACGTCGACGAGCACTTAAAAGAACAATCAACAGGGTCTCTACACTAGCCTAGATGGCTTAATGTCTCCTACTAACGAAAGCACCTCTAATTTTATACAGTCCAAACCAATATAAACGTGACACACAGGTTTTCACATATACAATATCAGAAAAGTTTTAGCTCAAAAATGATATTTCCCACCCACCAAGTTACACTTCTGCTCTGGACGGTTTTGGTTCTGCTTCTGCTGGCGACTGTGAGCTTGTCTTCTGATGCTGCTGGTGAGACACTTTATAAATCATGCGCGCATAAGAATGCAACTTGGAAGTTTTCTTATACTGTATGTAATAAGATAGTAATTCAGCCTCATCCGCTCGGAATTTTGCTCATGGATGCAGTGACACATACTCTGCTTCCTCGAAAACTCTACGATGAGATAAGTGCTCTTCCAAGGCAAGAACGAATTGCCGTGCAGCTACGAGAAATGCTTGTTTTGGCAGATCATCAGATATCCGTCAATCAGTTTGCTTGTTTGTCTATCAGTCAACCATTCTGCCTTTTATCACTGCGTTATTTGGCCGAGGTCTGCGCTCCAAGAGTGCAGCATTAGTAGTAACAAATTGTTAAGAAATAGTTGTAAGGAGCCACTTACCAAGCCCTTTAGACATTGAAAATGGTTTTCGGTCAAGAGTTTCTCAAAATATCGGTGAATCAATTCCTTAAAATTCGATGATTTTACTGTCTCCGTTGCTGTTTATATTTCATAGTATTCCTCAAGCCCATTGGGTTTAACATTCTCAACTCTACTCTCGACCATCACTGACTTTCCACTGATCGAAAATTGATAGCCACTGACGATTGAGGCTCCAAATTCAAGTTGAAGCTAGTTCGACTGGCCCCTCAAGGTCGATCTAAGCGAAGCCCACACGTCCAAAACCCCAAACAGGTACAATGGCTTTACCCCGTTGAATCGAATTTTATTTTAGGCGTTGACCTTGCACCCATTGCCCATGGGACAGACGGAAATTCAAAGATGCTCTATAACATGAAGTTCTCAGCCGTCTCTGACGGAATTGGGTTTCTTTCATCACCTGTAACAAATTGAAAGTTCTGAAACCACTGCTTCTGTCTGAGATGCCGGACAAGTAGGGTTTGCTTAGATCGACTGTGATGAGACAGTTGAACAAAACCTCAAAGCGGCCAATCATAACGCCCGGAACTGAGCTTCGGAGCGTGTGGGCTGGCAAGCCTGACTCAGCTCAACCTAGCCCCAGAATAGGTTATGCCCTGAAGGTGTCATCGGCTGGTCAGTGGTCATGCATGGCTGGTCAAAGTTGAGCTGAGCATCGAGGGCGTAACGTCTTTTGAATTTGGAACATGAGCGTTAGTTTCGCCAGTTTTTTTGACGGTGTTGGCGGTGTTCGTTAAACAACTTGATTACCTAGAGACGACTAGCAGCTCCATTGTAGGGAACCAACTTGAATTTTCAAAAATTTGATGGATAATCGATCAATAATCGGCTATTCAAATTTGATTTAGAGATCGAAGCCAACCCACCCCTCCAAAATTCTCAACAAATGAAGTCTCGGAGATTATTTTATCCTGCCAAAGCGATAGCCTTATCAGAATCTGGTTGTTAGTCGAACAAGGGAACTCTGATCTTAGTTCCCCTTCTTACCCATAATCTGCATATTAAGGAGACGGCTTGTGGCGTTTGACTGGCGTTCGATTAAGTCATCAAGGAATTGACTCATCTTAGCTTCAGGTAGCTGCGTTGTTTTTGACCCGTTGATTGGAGATCCATAAGAGATTATCTATAAGCTTCTCCATGAAATTGTGTTTTTTTTTCGATTGACTCAATATAATCAGATTGCCTCTAACTGTTGCAGCACAATTCGTAATGACGAAACCTATGTTCATGTCTTTAATTCCGGCAAGTCAAATCAAGTAGTCTTGGCTTAGATACGGCCTTTGCCAAGCAGAGCTTTATAACCTCTTCATTGGAATTTCCAGGGAATTTGACGCAACGCGCCAGCTTTTCAAAGAAGTGCAAGTGCGGCACCAAACTCAAGGGCACCCGCATCGTGGGCGGCGTGGCGACAGAGGTGTCGGAATACCCCTGGCAAGTTGGGATCTTCTTAGAGGGAGGGGGGTTCTTCTGCGGTGGATCTCTCATCAGCGACCGACATGTTATCACTGCAGCTCATTGCGTTCTGGTTGGTTTCAGAAAGCTTGTTCCGAGCTTGTACTAAGTTTAATTAAGAGGTAGAGATTAAGCTTATTTATTACATTTCATTTGGATGATGAGTCCATCATATGATGCGGGTAGTGTTTGTGGTGCCTAAGGGAAGTTTGTCACTCTTAATGACTTTTTTAAGATGAGAATGGTCAAGTAATATCCCAGATATCTCGTTTGTAGGGCGCTGTATGGTTTGGGAGTAGTGCTTTTAGTGCACAAATGTTATTTTAGCTTAGGGTGAGATCGTAATATTTTATCAGCACCGGGGGGAGGGAGGAAATGGTTGACTGGATCCGATTACCAACATAAAATGCAAGCGTTTTGTTGAAACGTTTGTTCGCCTTATATAATGGAGTCAGACCTAAACTGAAAAAGTTGCATAAAAGTCTCCGAGAGGCCGGGCAGTGATTTTACGGAGTATGCCTGTATGTCTGCCACGTGACTCAAAGGTTGTGAACGAATCTTCATACTATATGCCGAGATTGCTAGGTCTATTGAGAGTAACAGATGTTTACCTTTTGGTGATGATGCGTTTTTCTCGGGAACAAGTTATGAACAGAGGTTCATGAAATTTATAGAAACTATTTGGAATAATTAATAAATAGTTGATTAATTTTTTTTATATGATCCAGCAATCCTTTTGTCTCTTTATCGCTCTGTCTTATTTTTTTTTTTTTGTCTGTCAACAACATAACACAGAAAGTAATGGTCGGAATTTGAAGAAAATTTCAGCAACTGCTAACAGTTTCACGAGGAATATTTGATTAAATTTTGCTGATGATTCAACAACATATTTGTCACGGCTTCCGCTCTTTCTTCTAGCATTACGCTTCTTGGAGGAGCTTTCCTCTCTTTGAGTGCAGTTTGAGTCTTTCAAACTTAAAATCGTAGAATATTACCAGCTAAAATAACTGGATGTAGTATTCGAGCCTCAGTAGTAACGCATCCTTAAAATGAGTGATATGTCCTTCCCTGCCACATATGAATGGCTTGGTTTTGCGTGGACTGTGCTTTGCAGATTTGAGCTTAGCCGTTTCGTGCAAACTATCATTATGCCTAATTTAACTACCGTCAGGTTATTAAAATTTCTGAAATAGCTGATGAGTTCACTATTCAACTGTCATCCAAATGAAATTTGCAATGTAGAAATGTACTGTACTGCCTCCAAGCACTTTTAACTCGCACTGTACTTTACTTTCACAATTCTTACCACGTATCCCCATTATGGTAGTTGTACAATGATCCAAAGCTTAAGCTTTGTCCTCTAAGTCTTACTGATATCCAACGTCCCATTTAATATCAGTAGAAATATTTAGAGAAGGATCGTGCTCCTCTCTGATGTCTTGTACTTTATGCACTGAAACTATGAAATTTCCTTTAACAATGTAATCTCGGGCTGTATTATATGGTTAGAATTTTTTTTTACTTCTGTTTATAGGAGAATGACCACCTGTAGCTATAGAGTGCACCTAAAAAAAATGGCCAACTTTCCACTTCAACTATTTACATCTGCGAATTTGATCACACCTCACTACTGTGTGTAAGCGGAAACACGGTTGTGCGTATTGAGGTGTGTTTGTCTGGATGCATGAGGGTGGCTGCTCTAGCGTAAAAGGTAAAATCAACTTGACCGTACCCCCAACTGGGAAACTCGCACGCTATGGTTTGTGCTGGAGATATAGGCCAAAGGGCCCCAGAGAAGTATACGGCTGCAGTCGACCCCAGATTGTCTAGAGAAACAGCGTCAGTGGTGGAAGACTTCATGCGACAATTGGCTACCCCCAACCATTCCCCATTGCTGGGGAAGGTCAGTAAACCCGAAACTGTACACAGACCGGATGCTGACCGATCATATCAAACGCCGCCAAGAACTTGCCTAGCTGAGAGCGAGGTTCGAGCCTGCGGCCTTGAGAGTCAAAGTCAGAAGCTTTAGTCTGCTGCTACTGCGGGTCCGTGCTGGGCATATACGGACTGATCGTAGTCACTATATCGGTCAGTAGTACTATCTTTGTTGAAATTTCATATCTAAGATTTCCTTCTCTCTGCTGTCACTGCAATGCACTCAACCGCTTCACATTATTTTTGGCACTTTTTACAGGGTGAACCTATTGCTGACTTCAAGATAAGGCTCCAAGACCATAGTCGTCTTAGCCCATCAGAAACAAATGTGGTCAGACGAAGAGTTTCCGCTGCCCACGTCCATAACAGATTCAGCTTTAGAACTGCAAAGAACGACATCGCCATCCTCACGCTCGACAAGCCAGTGCAAGTATGTTGGCATTCAATCAGAAACAGTGCAATATATGTAATCATGGTGCAGCAGAACCATAAGTGACGTCATTGCCCTTATAAGCCAAGAAAGCTTCTGTAAGTTCCTTGCCTAAATTAAGTGACCTATGGTCCTATTATCGTCACGTGATAAATGCACTATTATGCTACTGACAGTGACATTCACCCATCTAAGTATAGACCAGGCTATTGCAGCCATTATAGTATCTAACTAAAGAACCTGATACACCTGAACCGACGACAGATAGCAAGTAACACATGGCTCCAAGAGTTTTGGTTTGGTGAGAAGCAGGTGTCTGTCATTCGAAGCTCAGCCAATGTTATTTTCTTTCTTTTTTCCCTCACATTCGGGCTCTTTTTAAACTGACACTGGCTAAGACCTGCTTCGGAAGAAGCTTAACAGAAATATACGGTAATTCTGCTTTCATTATTAACTATGCTGAACACCGATGATTAATTATTGATGGCAGATTCTGTCTACTGCTTTGCTAAACTTTATTACAGTTAGGAATTGATCTAACTCTATACGGAAGCTGAGGCTCCCAAAAAAACTATGCATTTACTGCAGCTAAATTGGTAAATCTCATTATCATTTTAATGAAAGATTTGGCTTTAGTTAAATAAAGTAGATAGAAAGCATTCTCTGCACCCTAAAATCAAGACCAAACACCATGCCTGCGAGGAGAAGGCAACACATGAACGACGAAAGAAGTATCGATGTTAATCCTTTTAAAGGCTTCCACGTAGTGTTGAAGGCACTAACAAAAGCAAGCGAATTCTCCATTTCCATTTTATCTGTTTTTAGGAAGTTTCTTCTTACCCTCGATAAAAACTAGTTTCAGATCATATTTTTCATATTTTTTTTACTAAATTGCAAATTTGACCTAAAAAGCTGTGGTATGTCTTACCACGTTTTATATTGCAAGATTTGTTTTTAACATTTAACCTCAATTAATTATGGTTACACTTCTCAAAACAAGTCATTGGTTAAAATAGAATGCAGAGAGTTATCTGAACACTCATCAATATCTGGCACAGATTTTATCGCTACTATATGCTGATTCGAACTAAATAGCGAAATAAAAATTATCTTGATCATAAACCAGCTCGCTAAGTGTCCGCGAGGATGTATAGTTTTCATGGTGTCTGTATATGCGTGTGTCCATATTGCCGTCTGCCTAGACCAATTTCAGGGGAGCGTCTGCCCGGGCAATCGGTTCGCTTCCCGGCATTTCATCTGTTCAGAACCAGTTGCATGTGTTACCTCGGCATACTGGGAAGGGTTGGCGCCAATTTTGACGCACTCCCGCCATTTTTTGTATGCAACATTCAGTCCACCCAGGTGGGGCTTGGTGGGTCGTGGACTGGGAGGCCCCGACGTGTTTTCAAAGTCTCTTTTATTTGGATTCTAAAATAGAACTGCTTGTTAAATGCAAACTGGAAAAATTAATCAATAGCGGTTGTGTCTATATATTCTTCCCTGAAGCCTTGCACTTAAGACATCCGTTATTTTATGAAGTATCAACTGAGGAACCAGGCACAAAAACTGCAGATCTTATCCCCCCCCCCCCTCAAAAAGAAAATTAGCCTCAGAAGATGTTTACAACGGTTGCACAATAATTTCTGGAAAATCTACAAAAAACTTCAATAGATAAAACAATTTATGCAAATAGTGAGTCCGTAGTGTTGTGGGAAGATGCTCACCGGGACAGTTTGTACTTTGCCACAGTAACCCCCCCCCCTTTAGTTAGGGGAGAGCATAGTACGCTTAAAGGTTTCTTGCAAAGCTGAGACCACAATATGTAATCGCAGGCTCAACTTCTATGAGCAAACCTTCAGCTCGTAGGTGGTTCATGTTACGTTAGTTATGCTGTTGACTATTAGACCGAAAACTCAATCTGACTGCGAAGGGTAGCTTCGGACTAAGATCAATAAAGCGCCTAGTAACTGGGATTTCTTGTATTATTTTCTCAATATAAAACTTGCTGACGTTTAGTTGCAGCGATAATGAAATTAATTCGTTGCACTGAAGGGTTAAACTGCTTGTCCTTTTTCAGATAAGCAAAACCCTTTTGCCAGTCTGCCTTCCCTCATCACCAAAACCTCTGTACGGAGGGAAGACCGCCATCGCCACGGGCTGGGGAAGGCTTGTTCAAGATGGACCACTGGCTGACGTTCTGCAAGAGGTTGAACTGAAGGTGAGTGAAAACTCTTCCAACAGTATGAACCACTTTGATCTTCTATGTTGAATCTCTAGACGCAGCACTGCTTGAAAGCGCAAAATACTCAACAATCTATGCATATGTATATTAATGCACTTGCTCCTACCTGCATACGTAACTGCGGTGTGTTTCACGCTTCCAGAAGCTAACGTATCTACTCGTATGATACTGGGTTAGTAGTTGGTTGCCACTGGATAAGGCCTTGTTAATAAATATGCGCCTCAGCTTTGCTGCTTGAACGTGTTGGAACCTGTACAGCTGTTTGCTACGGAGGGAATTTCAGTGTTCCACTCAGAGGGGACAGGTTAAAGGAATTTTATCATCAAAGAGACTGATTATAAAATATCACCCATCGAGTCTCAGTGTTATAAAGTAGTTACGGCACTGCAGTGGTAAAATGTGAAGGTTTTGCGGGTCCATCTTAAACGACAGCGCCAGACCGTGAAAGTTTCACAGGCGTAGCTCCCAGGAAAACAATGCCTCGCAAAATCCTATTATTAATATATCTTGTCGAAAGAAAACAGTGTTAAAATTAATTATTGAATTTTAGAATTAAGAAACATATTGAAATCAATTCCCAACTTATGAGGACCTTCGTTGTGCAATTAATTGCAGAATTATTGTAAGGTTACGTAACGAGTGGGTGCCCCAATATACAGTTCATTATTCATGTACCATAATAGTGAGTACCCCCATTGAGTAGTTAATAGTTCTATAACTAAAGTAGTGAGTACTCGCATTGTACAATTAATTGTGCAGTCATACAGTTATCTGAATAGTGAGTACTGCCATTTTAAAATGAAAAAGCTCGTTATTTTGTCAGGGTGCTCTC
>LQNS02004412.1:8037661-8058228 GCA_001587735.2 Parhyale hawaiensis | reverse complement strand
ACCACATGTGGCAACAGCCCGGGGTGACTAATTAGCTGCTCAGTAGGTGGCACGCATTCAGAAAGTATTGATAACCACAGCCCCGCCGCTGCCTGTAATGGATACTTTTGGACATACTGCGCTGCTGGTATGCTCGATTTAACACCGACCTGAGCAGATCCCCATTTCTATGTTTGGAGAACCTTGAAGTTCCCTCTTAAGGGAACCTTTTTGAGCTACGACCGAATTTTCAAAGTATTTGGAAAGACGTAAAGTTTAGGCTGAACGAAGCAGTCGTAAATGCTTTAAATGTAATCGCATATCTAACATTGCGAATTATAACATTGGTAATAGTATTTCACAGAACTTTCTTTCCTGAAAAAAATACCAGATATGGAGCAAACTGGTAATTTCTGCAGTGTTATTCCTCAAATTCCTCAGTCTTCCGGTTTGTTTTTGCAGCAGTTCACTCATAGGAGTGCTCGTTTTATTTGGGGTTGACGGCAGTAAACTTTTTCCTGGGGTAACTAAATTGAGTGTATAGAGACCCTCTGTAACCGGAGGTACTTTGAATGTTATTCACTATAATATAGGTATAAGAGCTAATAATACATAAAATATCATCTAGTAACGTGCACAACCGATATTATTGGAAAATAACAATATATGCACGCAGCGTAACACTTCCCGCCATTTCGAGCAACAGCTTTTCCCCCGTTGCTGATTGGCTGGCTACCGTGTGCGTTGCAGGAACTGCTTCTGCTGCTAAGTTCCCTTAACTTCGATTTGAACGTGAATCGTTAGGTTAAACGCCGAGCAAAGTTGAGCTAGTGACTTACGCTTCGAAGTTAAACGTAACTTTACAAATTTTTTGAATATCCTCCCCCAGTGCACTTGACTTTACCTTAATATAAGCAACAACGGTGGCATGTGTACAAACTTCTGTCTTTTGTGAATTAATATTAAACAAAAGGAAGAATTTTTACACTTTTAGCCTCCTAAAACAACGATTAAAAAAAAAATATATATATATATTAGTTCGCTTTCTATGAAAGTCACAAAAGAATAGAAGAAAACTTATTTCAGAGTTAACTTAAGTTCATTGCTCAGGTATCATATGGCACTTTTAGCTTCCTGGCTCATGTCATGGATTGGTAAAATGATAAAAAACGTATCAGTTACCCGCCTAGACCAGTGATGTGATCTGTTTAGGTAATATCATCACCGTTGTGCCGGACACATCATAAGCAACGAGTAAAAAATTAGCAGAGCTATTCCATTTATCTAACCTATCTTAGGGAAAGACATTGTTGCAGCTGGCGAATACAAAAATCCTCGAGATTTACTTCCAATGGTGCTTAACTTTTAAATATTTATAACCTAGGACAGGTTTCGCTAGTGACGTCACAGCTTAGGTTAATATTTTAAAGCTTAAGTCCTAAAATCCGTAAGATTGGGACAAGCTTGAATTGAATCGGTTCAAAAAGTCAATTTAAGTGCACTAAATATTCGACAGCGATGTCCCTATCGAATACGTCCTAACTGCGTATAACTAGCAAACGGACGGCTGGATATGACATGCGGAATTGATTTTATATTGGGTAGAACCATGAGCGGAAATATAATGTAGATTTGCATCGCTGTCGAAGCCGTGTAAAATGTGAACGTTAAAAGCAAATCAGATATGCTACAAAACTGGTGCTAGAATTAGATCAGTGACAAAATTTTAGATCTCCTATATATAGCATCAAGATAATGGTTTTCTCTCGACCACCAATGCATATCTTCTGCAGATATCACGATAAACAGAACCGAGAGTTCTTGTGTTTCCTTACCCCATGTTCTGACTCGTGTTTGCTATAGAGCAGGAAGGAGAAATGTACAGTTGGGTGAAGAGCGATACAGGAGATAGATGAGCCGATAAACAACTAATAATTCAGCTCATATTGAATCTTCCATTCAGTCGCCACAATGTTTAGAAAAGAAGTAAGATATCGGCTGCGAAAAGTAGCAGGAGCTCCATGAAATATAAATAAACCAATAAAATGACTAGCCACGTGTCACGATCGATTCTTAGTCTTGTAAAAGTTTGGCATAAGGCCAAAAATGCAGTTAAACGTTGATAATTTTTTTTATTGGTTTTCTGTACCACTGTGTGCACTATGATGAGGCGCGTTGTAATTACCCTTTGTAGGTTACCGGTGCCCCGCAGTTTCCAAATTGTGTCGCAGTCACAAGTTAAAAACCGGCAACTCGACTGCAGTACGGGCTACGATGACGAATGTAACCAGACGGAAAAATCTATTCCAAAATAGACGGGACACAAAAATTCTACGAATGAGTAACTCGAGGGTACTCCGTAGCCTAGAGTAAGCAAATAACGTAACTTGCTTCGGGCCTCCATCGACGAAATTACAATTAACGCAGAATATCAGTATTATTGAGCTTACACCGCTCGTCGAAGATGGCGCTTTCATAACCACATTTTACGTAAATGTTACGATTTTCCGGTTGTGGTAGCCAAACTGAGTTGCCATGACAACACGCCTCTCAATATTAACTGCTTTTTATATATAGAATGATCCAAATGACGGCGCGATCCATAAAGAATGACGTCGGATTAAAGATTACCGATCCGTTAGCTCAGGTCTAATTTGATTATCTGATACGGATGCCATAAATCGAAAAGTTTCGTCGTTTGGGCAAGTCAATACGGTAATCTAAAACTGGTTTTGGTTTGGATGTTTTAAAGTGAATTACATTTCACCAGAATTCTGCCCTTTTTAAACGAAAAATTAGTATTCGGTGATAATATTTTGGTGGAACTTTTAATCCTGTCGAAAAAGTAGATGGAGATCTGAAACAGATTTGAGATTTGATGTTCAATGTTGACAAAAATTCTGCCGTGACGTGTGTAATCATGAATATTTCATGATAATTACGTAGTAGCGTGGTAACGAAATTACTTGTGGGGCGGAGCAAATTCCATAAATATTTCTGTTGTGGTAGTGATCACTCCTCATGTGATTCTTGGAAGAAATAGCTAACTTGCTTGCGGAACTTAAAATTTCCAATATTTTATATTTTACTCTAGTTCCTGGGGATCAAGGGCGATAAAAATCCATATAACTAGTGCTGGCTGGTGCTGCCTCTCAATGCATCGTGCACCTGGTTTGTTTACAAGCAAACGGTCACGGGATAGAATTGAGCAAAGCTGTGCCCCTTTTGTCAGAGCTCAAACGGCTCACATATCGACCTGAAACTAGTTTCTGATTATCTTTTTGAAGCGTCCAAACGATGACGCCTTTAGTTGGGTTCTGATAAGCGATTATTGGATTCGCTTGAACTTTTAAGAAACGATTCGATATTTTTACTAGCGATTTGGTGTTTACAAAGTAATTTTTAATGCTTCCAAAGGGAATTTCATCCCTTTTACCCTAAATAGAAAAATTTTCCCTTATATAAAGAAAAACCAAGCGTTTAAGGTTAAACGAAGCATTTTATGTGAATGAAAATATTATATGACAAAAAAAAAAAATCAACCTATACTGCTGTATACATTACACGAAATACACACAGTAATACTAATATATAAATTTTCTCTCAGAAAATGATAGTGTTAAGTAAAATGTTTTATTATATGTAATTTAATAATTAATTGCAAAGTTTTGAGCAGTATAATATAAAAATAATAATAAAATTACATAGAATAGAATAACATAATAAATGAGGACCAGGAAGGCTGTACGTATCATCGTATACTAAATTTGAACGTTTCGGGCATCCTACCCATCATCAGCAAAACTGTTGAGATAAAATATAAAAATTTTACTAACAAAGACCAAAGTTCGCTAGTAAAAATAGCAAGAAGCACACATGAATTGACACACATAATCACATTGACACACTGAATGATAGACAAAAAACTAACGGTTGATGATATGCAATGGGTATGCGCTTTGCATTACATTGAGAGGAGGATTCAACTTGAAAATGTACAGAGATTCTAAAATACGCAGACAAACAGGCGAGGACTGCGTACCTAAAATGGAGAAATCGTCAAGATCGACTCGGACGACACACCGTTCGGCATGCTGTCTCACCATGGGATGAGGAGGACTAACTATCATGCTTCACGTGCGAGCACTCCTTCCGCTGTGTTCACAAACTCTGGTCATAATAGTACGCACAGAAGAACCAATGTACGTAGACCCATAGAGCGGGCAACAAAATTGATAAACTACAGAGCTGAGAACTGCCTTAGGAGGCCTGTCCTTGAATTTGAAAAAGGGGCCTATCGTAAAAATATCTTAACTAGTACAAAAATAAGTTTCTTGTCGGGAAAGTATTTAAGTGCAATTTTTTCCAATTCGTTTTTCATCTTTTCCGACTTCTGGCCAAAATATTGAAGGGTTACATATACCGTATTTGCATCATTACAGGTGGTGGCGGGTGTTTCAGTTCTGAAATTCCGAGATAAAAGTTGCTTAATTTTCGAGTCTATGAGAGATACAGGGAATCCATTGCATTTCAAAAAGTTGCGAAGAAATTTGAACTCTACATGAACAATGGCGTATGAAGAACATATTTTAAAGGCACGGGCTATTAAAGTCTTGACAGCGCTACTCTTAAAACGGAAAGTGTAAAAACTAAAATAACTTAGACCTAACCCAGTAAATGTTTCTTTCCTGTATACCAAAGTATCAAATGCACTGTTTCTCCTGCATATGGACGCATCTAAAAATGAAAGTTTACCATCTATCTCTTTTTCATAAGTAAATTTAATATTTGGGTGTTGAGCATTAACATAGTTGAGAAATTGATCGACGTGCTGCGCTTCACGGAACAAGAGAAATGCATCACCTATATATCTACGATAAAACATGGGTTTAAAATCTATGGGGCAGTTTTCTAACCACTGCTGTTCGTGGTGACACATGAATATATTTGCAAATGTTATACCCAATGGGAGGTCCATACCCAGTCCATCTCTTTGTTTAAAGAATTTTCCAAAAAAAGAATTTAACACAGAATGCTCCAGGAGGGTTTTGAAAAATTTTCTAGTGAGACCAATAACTGTACGTAGTATCTGGAAAATCGAAAAGTTTATCTAAGCAAATGTTAACCGTTTCACCGAGAGGTATATTTGTAAAAAGGTTTTCAATGTCAAATGAGGCCATAAAATAGTTACTAGAGTTAGGAATGGCACCCAGTTCGTCGACAAATTTAAACGAATTCTCTACGGTATGCTCATTAGTTGTAAAAGGAGCAAGGACGGAAACAAGAAATTTGGCTACTTTAAAACTAGGTGTATTGTAAGCTGCGAAAATTGGACGGAATTGGAAGTTAGTACTAAAATTTGGTTTGTGAATTTTTTGTAAGCCATATAGTATGCCGGGACCAGATCCAGAGACAAAGAGTTTTTTATACAGTTCATCGGATATAGAATTCAAGTTCTTCAGTTTACGTAGAAAATTGTTAATTTTGTCTTCTATTTTTAAAGTGCACAGTACTTGTGAATCAGGACTGTAATTTCTTCAAATTTACTGGGATCAGAAATGAGCGCAATGATTTTGTCGATATATGTGGCTTTATCTAAAATAACCACCTCTCTGCCTTTGTCTGGCTTAGTAATAACAATAGACGGGTCTGCAGCTAACTGTTTAAGAAGAGCAAAATCTGTTTTTGTTTGCAAACAGTTATAAGGTTGAAGTATCTTTATATACCTCATGCAACGCACTTATCGTGTGAAGTAACTTCCCATCAAGTTTTGTTGAGAGTTTGTTGTTGGCTCTCTTTTGAATTGGGCGAATTTCCACGGTTCTTAAAGTAACCTAGAGGGAAGTACATACGTAGTAGTGGAACAAGGCTGGCTTACGGATGAGTGAAGTGGTGTGTCAAATCTTCCACCGCAGCTCTCTGTAAACGAGCCCATTGACGAGTTATAAGGCATGTACCAGAACTTTTTGACTCACCCTCGTTCATGCGCGAAGAAGAGAAAAATGGACTGTTACCAGGATGAGACCAACAGCCCTGCAACGCCCTCCACATCGCTGCCAGCATAATGGTGACGCGTGACCGAAGTTTGGCTATCAGTAATGAAGCTTGCCGGAGCAGGGAATTGCTGAGCGCTGATTGGCTGTTGTCCCAGGATCTCTGCTCGCGTGGGAGGGCGGCATCCCTGGGCGCCTACGCCAAGATTAAGAGCCAGCGTGCAGTAACTCTTAACTCCAATTTACACCGGAAAGTAAATGTGCATATTGTTAGGTAACTCTTGTCTAAAGTAATATATTTATTTATAGGCAATCCTCTTTTGTAGTTAATTGTATTAATACTATGGGCATTCCGTTGGTGAGTCAAAATCGATCTATGTTACTTCCACTCCTCCAAAATACAAGCAAGAACGTTGTGGCATTAAACGGTGTTACAGGGGTTAGAAGCACTCCAAGTACTCGTGAGACGGCCGGAAACGCCACTTCACTGAGCATGTTTCAGCCACCTAATAGGCAGTTGACTCAAGATTAAGGCCTAAAATTCGAATAAAAGGGAAGAAGTCAAAGCATCAGTCTGATACATCAAGCGAATGGGATTGGCTTACATCGACTTTGAAAGGCCAATCGAGCGAGCCCAAGAGGTCGGCTCAGAAGCTCGAACTGAGTACCTCCTCTTGCCACTCTACAGTTAACCCACCGCAGCTATTCCGTAGTTTCACACACTGTGAAAAGTGCTGTCTCAAAAACAGCACACCTTCCCGTGCACCCACTAGAAATACCTGCTTTGCTGTGCTGGTGCAGCGTGAAAACTGCACTTATTTTTGTTGGTGCACAGGTAAAGGTGCTGTTTTAAAAGAATACTTTTTCGGTGCACACGTACGATAAAGTGTGGAATATCTTTTAGTTCATGAACAACTGGGAGTGTGTAATATATCCCGTATCAGCACGCGTTCTTGTACACCAAAGAATTTAGTTGTAGGTTTGTATTACACAAGCAAGCCAAGGCAGGTATTTTCCGTCGTTGCGCGAGAAAACTTTCTCAGTGTTATGGTTTTCAGATGGAAAGAGGCCAGCAAATGAAAGTGCATGGGCTTACTGCACGACACTAAATCATTTCATTATCCTAGAATTTAAAAGTTATTTCATCTCACAAATTATCAAAAGAAAATGGATAGTGTTAAAACCTGCAGATTGAATCCTTAGTATTTAAACAGTCGCATGTAAATAATAACATGCAAATAGAAGCATGAAACTAGTACCATGTGAACTGCAGTGTATAAATAGTGTCATCTAAATAGAGGCACGTAAATAGTTGATTATAAATAGCAGGATACAAATAGTTTTGGGTTTTTGGACTACACTATTCTCGGTGATTAGCACACTTAGGATGTTAAAGCATTGTCCTCAAGCGGCATGTTGTGCCATATGCAAATAGAAATAGTTGGAGTTTTCATGCTGTACGAGATCAATAATTCCTGCAGTGTATGGAAAAGCGTGCTGGTTTTGGGAAAACATTGTAGTTAGTGCATGTTCTGTGCTAGGTACCCAAGATGCTAAAATAGAAAAAATGTTAATCGAAGAGTAGAGAGCAGCTAAGCAATAAAGACAGAAAGCTAAAAAAGTAAAACACTCTTTTTCTATGTACATTTTAAAATTTAAACGCCGACTAATTTTCAACAGTAGCTTGATTATAAGCGAAATCGGTATTGGGTAACTAGGCTACTTCAAAATTTGTTATCAAATACTTCCAATAGTATTGTTATGTAACGCACGAATCACTAACATCAGTACTTTTATAGAGTGGCTAAAGCATGGACTCAAAGAATAACGTTCGTGATTAAAGGGACAGCAACGTCCAGTATATAAAGGCATGCTGCTCTGGCAATCGCCATTCTCTCTCCAGCAACCAGAGTGTGAGGTGTAGTGACTCTCCAGCAGCCGGTGAGTCCAGAGCTCTGCTTTTGTACGAAATTCGTTGTAGTTGTGAAATGTAAAGCCTAATGCACACGATGGGCTTCTTTTTTAGGAAAACATCATGAGCAAATTCGTTGGTTCACCATTTTACGGAAGGCACACGTACTATACGTGTGCACGGTACATATAAAAGATGATTGATGCCATATGTGAACAAATATTGTGAACATCAACGCTTGTGAATCTTAGTCCCAGAGCAATTCATTTACTTCAGTTTTACCCTTATTTATAATGTGTACAGAATATACAAGTATTGAAGTGAAACGATTAATTAGGCGAAAACCATACAAAGTTATTAAGGCTGTGAGGAACTTTCCACGAGTTTATTATGCATAGATGCGGTATAATGCTTTTATTTAAGGAAAACGA
Organism: Parhyale hawaiensis; assembly: GCA_001587735.2. Lineage (NCBI taxonomy): Eukaryota > Metazoa > Arthropoda > Malacostraca > Amphipoda > Hyalidae > Parhyale > Parhyale hawaiensis. The sequence continues at coordinate 8,049,913 of LQNS02004412.1, read as the reverse complement.
AATATTGCGTTCGTTGGTGGAAATGTTTTATCAAGAATATGATAGCGACGGCTAAGAAAGTAGCATATCGCTGCTTAATTTAATGCTTTTAAATAGTGGCAAACTACTTCTGAATCCAATCGGAAATTTATAGGCATTTATCCGATATTATCCGATACTGCTCACTATCTGCTCACAGGCAGCCGATAAAACGCCTACAATTTCCTGATTGGGAAGTACGTCAGGTTTAAAACGGACGAAAAGGAATTATCAGCGATTTTGACTGATATCCCATTTTTGGCTGTAACTGAACCCACATGTTCACCGAAGTAGTTTTATTTTTTTTAACATTTATTTTTTCAAATGTTTAATAAGTCCCGGGCAATAATTAATTTTGGACTTGACCTTCTAACTTCTAGAGTCTGGCGCATGGAAACTTTTGATGCAGTTTATTAATTGTGACACTGTTGATGAACATAATGATTAACCCTATTCTGGGCAAGTGATTTATGTGGTTACGTCCGCAAGGTTTTCCTACGATAAAGCTTTAAGTCGTTCGGTTAATGGTGAACGCTTTTGATGAGAACATTTTGAGTTTCTCACAAGTTCGCTTTGGCGCGAGTTGTTTGCTTACAGTTGAAAGTTACACTGGAATTGGAGGACCAGTTTGAACGTGGTGGGCTAATTTGAAAGTTGTGGGCTAATTAAGTACTGAAAGGCTACTTAGGAGTGGGAGGACTAATATGAAAGTTGCAGTTACCTTAAAAAAAAAGTACAGCGATTTTCAGTGAATTCAATTCGCCCACTTTATTCAACATGACTGTGTTAATACGAATAGCTTTAACAAGTCTCTAAGGGCTGCTTTCAAGATTTGATTTACTGTTTTGGAGTTTTAGTTTTGGGCAAGAATAGCAAACCTATTGCGCTTGAGACGGTTTTAGACTCGGTTGTGGCCCACAGGAATGAGTTGAGCGAATTTGGTTAACGAATTCAGCACAAAACTTAATCTGAAATGGTGAATCAGGCTCACAAAAATACGACTTTTGATCATAACCTCAAGGAAACCCACATCTCGCAGCATGTTAAAACATTACTCGACATGCGCCTGAGAGGAAATCTGCTGCGGACATGTATAGACGTCGCTCACGGGGCTCGGTAAGGTGTTAAGACATCCACTTCGCTGTTGCCCATACAACTATCGCTTTTACTGTGCAACAGCCAGCTGTAAAACTAATCCGCTTAGATTATCTGACTCTCTCAATGTTAGAAAGTTGTTTGGGTTTGTAATATGCAACGAAGTTAAGCCTTTGAGGCTGGACTTGTCCGATTTTTCAGACAGGTGTCCTGATTTCGACTCATTGATTCGAGTGCCAGGCGCTGACTTTTAATCAGTCACGTGTGAGACTTCCATGCATGAACTTAGTCTTACTGCGTAAATGGAGATTCCAGTCGGCCAAACATAATCGGTCCGCTTGTAGCACCGCCAACACATTCAAAGTGATGAAGCTAAAGTTCCTGTCTGTATTTTCGACCAAGTCAAGTGGACTTGGCATAGATTGACTATTCAATCGAACGTGCCCTTTGTAGTGCGGCTGTGCTTTGGCTGTCAGCCCTGGAGTTCCGTGCATACGAGTGGACCCTACGGGAATATTAGACCTCTGTGGAGATAGAGTGCGCGCCATCGAATAATAAGCGTGAATTTTACGATTGACGAGCTATTCAACTGCAGCTGTGAACGACGGAGCTTTGAAGATTTTAGACTTTCGGAAAACGCATTTAAAAACTGACAACATATGAAGTGAGAATAGCACTGTCTCTAAGTCAGCACGCCTTTCCGTGCCCTGACGTAAAATACATACCTTAGGCAGGTATTGGTATCTGTGCACAGGCACGTGGTCCGGTTTTAGGCCAGCACTTTTCTCAGGTTATGAGAGTAACATTTGACTCCAATACCGTACTTTGAAAAAAGTATAATGCTAAATACCAGGACGCTTTCCCGTACTTCGATGAAAAAAATACCTGCCTTGGCTGCTCGTGCAGCACGAGAAATGCAGTTTTCGTGCTGTACGATCACGCTATGGTAGGTATTTTCCATTGGTGCGCGGCAACACGTGCTGCTTGTGTGACTACACTTTTTGTTAAGGCACACAGAATAATAGATATGACTCTATTCTGTACCGTTTTCCTTTAGGGCTAAGGCGACATAGTCCAGGCTCTAGGGGAGTGTCTGTGTACATTTCTCTTTCACGGCTCTACCATGTATTTTGATAGTCCATATGATGAGGGCATTAAAAACAAGTTGGGTAGAACTTTAGCAACGTACATTTTTGAGGGGGGCATGGGGCGGGAGCACAAAATTATCAATTGTGGACTGAGTGTTCTGAAACTTGCTCAGAATATGTGTTTTTGAAAAAGAAACACATTTTGTATCACATAACTTTTTCGATTTAGGGCTTAGTTTTTGAGATAATGGGATATATATATATATATATTTTTTTTTTCACTAAATATATATGTATATTTTGGAAATTTCGAATGAATAAAAATTGAATGAGTTTTCATGCTAGAATGAAAACAATGACAGTTTAGAAATCATTGAAACATTTCTAACAAAACTATAGAACACGATTTTCCATTTTTGACCTCATAATATTTTTTATCACAGTTGAATTCTTCATCGCTAACTAAAATACATATAGTGAAAAAACAATTAAGGGATTCGGTTTTGAGTTGTGATCAAAAAATATTATGAGGGCAAAAATGAAGAATCCAACTCCATAGTTTTGTTAGGAATATTTTTTCAAGGATTTCAAAACTGTCATTGTTTTTATTCTTGCATGAAAACTCATTGAGTTCTATTCGTTTTAAATTTCCAAAATTTACATATATATTTACATTTACATATATGTATAAACCCCATTATGTCAAACACTAAGGCCTAAATCGAAAAAGTTGTATGAACAAAATGTGTGTTTTTTTTCAAAATACATATTCTGAGCAAGTTTCATAAAAATCAGTCCGCATTGATAATTTTGTGCCCCCCTCAAAAATATACTAGTTTCGAAAGTTCTACCAGACTTTTTTTTAATGTCCTCATCATATGGAATAGGAAAATGCATAGAAGAGCCGTGATAGAGAAATGTACACAGACATCGCACTAGAGCCTGGACTAATACAGCGCACGTAGATCTCATGGCAGCAACACCTAGAGACAAATAAACCCAGGTAAATTGTTATCTTTTGGTGAAACGCTGGTACTTTTATTTCAACCAGACGCAGAAATGAAATATTTTTTACGAATTTTAGGTTTGAGTCGGAAATATATTTGGTCATTTCTTGCTATATTGCCTTTGCGTTTACAAGTGAGGCAGGCAGGCAGTCATGGCTCAGCTCATGTTTTAATTTGCATGAATAAATTACAGTGTTGAAAGTTTGCTTGCACACCTTGCTGTGGAAAGTGTCGGCAACGGCAACTATGACTTGTAAGAACAGTCAGTTAGACGAGCGGCGGTTTTTTGGGGGCAATAACACGCCTGAGCTTTCACTGGGGCAATAATATTATATATAACTAGAGCACTCTGAGAGCGCATACCTCCGCCAAACGAGGCAACGTTAGCAAAAATTTTAAATTGGCTGTCAAACCATAATTTTCTTCACATAAACTCCAAAATCTAATCATTTGTGCCTTTTGATAGTAATAACAGCATGTGCAATTTCCTTGAAGATCCGTTCATAACTGTTTGAGGTTTGAGTTATACTGCTAACAAACGTTATGACAAACATGCGTCAAACATACAAACGAACAAACCGATCTGCACCAAAATTTAATCATTTACGTCTTTTAACATTACTAATAACCCCTATAACTTTCATAAAGATCCATTAATTTTTTTTTAGTTATTGTGCTAACAAGCGTAAAATTATAAACAGTAACAAACGAACGAACAAACGGATCATTACCAAAACTGATCATTTACATTTTGTTATATAACCAACAACTCATGTTAATTTCATCAAAATCCATCCATAACTTTTTGAGTTATGGCATTGAGAAAAATGAGGCTGACAAACAAACAAACAGGTGGATATATCTTCACCAAAAGTTAATCATCTGTTCCTCCTAACATACCTAACAATCCCTGTAGATTTCATCCAAATCGGTTCATAACTTCTTGAGTTATCTTGGTGACAGACAGACAAACAGAAAACAGACAGACAAACCCGATGAAGACATAACCTCCTTGGTGGAGGTAATTATTTATTCACTGGTGGACCCGCTCGTGAAAATTCACGCAATAATCAATAAATTTGCTTAATATAGGCCAGTGCGGAATCTTATCTTCCTTGACTTGCTTCTTATCCATCACAAGAAATTTGTGATAACGTTTCTGCATTGATTGTACTTCCCTTACTAGAATATAGAGGAAAACGCTACGACGGTCAACTCAAATTATCGTAAGCAATGCGTGCTTTCTTATGAGCAGTACACTTCAACTCATCTGTAGCACATTCCTTTTCTCCCTTAAATCACAAGCAAAAAATTAACTGTATCAGTAAGCGCTGAAACATTACTGAATTTCATTTCCGCTTTGTATCTAGAATACACAGCGAGATAGTTTCAGCAGAACAAAATTTTCGCGTCCAAGAAGTTGGAATAAAATTAATTACTGTGTTTACTGCACCGAAAAACTCGGTTCCTCTACTCTTCGCTGGTTTTCTTCAAAATTTATACATTGTAAACCAAAAGAAAATATAATTTCGACGGAGAGAAGAAATAGTGAATATCAGACACCACGGGAACGGCAGGAGAAGCTGCAAGAACTGCATTCAGTGGACCCGTGCGTAAAAAAATTACTGCAATAATCGATATGTTTCCCTACTACCTATAGGCGGAATCTTCTTAATCTTCTCTGACTTACTTCTTCATTTTCTACATTGATCCTCTGTCGTGCTCTCATCCTCAGGTCTTTTATATCGCAAGGCAGAATTAAAATTTTGAGTAAAACACGCCAATAAACTTGAATGCAACGCCAGTCCGGTGAGCTTATATAAAATGTTGGCAATGATACCGTCTTCCCGATTCAAATATCTGCTTCTGTTCAAATTCCAAAAATTTTGGCCATAGATCAGAAAACTGTTCCATGAAATAAGAAAAACAGTAAGCTAGAAGAAATGATAGTTTACTGCCCGTGAAAAACAACCACCTCCAGAGCGCTTCGTCGACCATCTGCGAAATTTGTACGTCGTGATCTGGTCACCTAAGAGAAAAAAGTAATAAAATTGGACTCCAGAAGCTGCATACATAGTGTTCCGATTTCAAGAAGTGTTTGAAGCAAGAAGTGTCTTCAGATAGAGGGATAAGGACAGCTTTCGCCATCTGCTGCAGCTTGATCATCGATTTACAAAATTTGTAACCTGACTTATTTCTCGCCTATCTATTTCCTTCAAAGTGGACGTGAAATAAATAAATACACGAAGCATTTTATTATATAAGGATGGAAAATGCCCGCCTCAGAGTATTAGTAGAACACGAAAACTGCACGTATTTCCTTTGGTACTCGGGACTACGCGCTTGTTTTGGGATATTACTTTGCGTGGTATAAGACAGCTTGCAGCCATCTTAGAGCCGCAACGCAAAACAGTATACAAGCGTTCGGAGAACACTAAAATTCTGCTAGGGATATGATCCTGTTCGTTTATGTGTATATTATTACCTCCGCCAAGGAGGTTATGTTTTCGTCTGCACTGTCTGTCTGTTATTCTGTCCGTCCGTCCGTCATCAAGATAGCTGAAAAAGTTATGAGCGGATTTGGACGAAATTTACAGGGATTGTTAGGTACGTTGAGAGGAACAGATGATTTAACTTTTGGTGAAGATCCGTCCATCGGTTTGTTTGTTTGTCTGCCTCCTTTTTCTCAATGCCATTACTCAATAAGTTACGGACGGATTTTTATGAAATTTGATTGAGTTGTTAGGTATATCACGAAGAGTGAGTGACCAAATTTTTGTAATGATTCGTTCGTTTGTCACTGTTTTTGATTTTATGTTTGTTAGCACAATAACTAAAAAATAATGAATGGATCTTTATGAAATTTATAGGAATTGTTAGTAATGTTGAAAGACATAAATGATTAGATTTTGGTGCAGATCGGTTGATTCGTTTTTATTTTTTCTCATGTTTGTCATAATGTTTGTTAGCAGCATAACTCAAAAAAAAAATTACTGAATCTGTTAACAGTGTAGAACGGCAGAAATGATTAGATTTTGGTGTTGATACAAAGAAAATCATGGCCTTAGAACTAATTTTATTTTTTCGTAGCCGTTGCCTTTCTTGGCGGAGGCATGCGCTCTCAGAGTGTTCTAGTTAATAGAAATATTTATGTTTCCGTGATGGGACGCAGTCTGATGGTAATATTACCAAATCGTACAACCAACAACTGTAATACTACTATCATTAGTAAATATTTCATAAATAATAAACACATGAACAATTAGAGCACTCTGAGAGCGCATACCTCCGCCAAGTAAGGCAACGGTAACGAAAAATTCAAATTGATCTAAAACCATGATTTTCTTTGTATCAACTCCAAAATCTCATCATTTGTGTCCTATGACCGTATTAATAGCTTCTGAAATTATTTTGATGATCCGTTCAAAATTTTTTAGTTATGCTGCTAACAAACATTGTGACAAACATAAATGAAACATACAAATGAACCTACCGATCTGCACCAAAAATTTAATCATGTCTTTAAACAATGCTAACAACTCATGCAAGTTTCATAAAGTTCCATTCAAAACTTCGTAAGTTATTGCGCTAAAAAACATAAAATCAAACACAGCGACAAACACACGAACGAACCAACAGCTCATCTCAAAAATTTGGTCATTTACTCTTTTGTAAATTACATGAAAATCCGTCAATAACTTTTTGAGTTACGGCATTGAGAAAAATGAGGTAGACAAACAAACAAACAAACAAACAAACAAACGGATGGACGAATCTTCACCAAAAGTTAATCAACTGTTCTTCTTAATATACCTAATAGTCTCTGTAAATTTCATCAAAATCCGTTCATAACTTTTTGAGCTATTTTGGTTACAGACAGAAGGACAGAATAACAGACAAACAGGCTAACAGAGAGAGAAACCCGATGAAAACATAACCTCCTTGTTAATGACTTCCCTAATTTTTTCGAAGCAATATTAAAACCATTGCCTTGTTATTTTCACTGTGGTAACTCTGCTATCAACAGGGGGTAAAAGTGCTTACAAGTATCTTGTTGCGGCGGCTAATCGGCACTGTAGCAGAGGAAGTCTTTCGAGAAAGTCAGTGTGGATGCTGGAAGCACAGGGGCGCGACTGACATGGTGTTTGTTGCCCGGCAAATACAGGAAAAGTGCATAGAGCAACATCAGAGTTTGTATGCCGTCTCTGTGGACCTTACAAAGGCTTTCGACATCGTGATTAGGGAGCTGTTGTGGGATGTACTGCAGAGGTTTGGCTGTCCTCCAGTGTTCCTAGCAGTAACGAGAGCGCTCCACAACGGGGCTGAGGTACGAGTGCAAGGAAGCGGCACTAAGTCCGACCCGCTTGGTGTCAGCACAGGAGTGAGGCAGGGTTGCGTCCTTGCTCCCGTGATTTTCAATCTGTTTTTAGCTGCAGTGATGACCGCCGCCCAACGGGGAATCGATCCTTAAGATAGTGTCTCTCTGAGATACCGCCTTGACGGTGGCTTTTTCAACTTGTGTCGACTAGGGGCGAGAGGTCTCGTCGGCAGTGATTCAGTGGTGGAACTGCAGAACGCAGATGACGCGGCTGTTATGAGCTGTGACCCTCAAGGTCTTCAACGTAACCTCGATGCTCTTGCTGGGGCGTACAGCCGTGCGGGACTCATGATTAACATCCGAAAAACAGAGACATTGAGCACTCTTCAACTGGATGGAGCAGGGGCCATCTTCCGTGTCAGCGGAGTTCCGCTCAAGGATGTGGAGCATTTTACTTACCTGGTTTCGGTCCTCAACACGAACTGCAATGCCGATGATGAGGTTCAGGGGAGGAAAGGTCTGGCTTCCGCAGCGTTCGGGAGGAAGTTGCGAAGGATCTTTCTGAACGAAGACCTGCGAATCCACACCAAAAGTGGCCGTATTTAAGGCTGTGTGCCTTTCTATCTTGCTGTATGCTGGTGAAACGTGGGTACCAAACAGAACACATATCAAGGCTCTGGAAAAATTCTACGCCGGATGCCTTCGAACTATATTAAGTTCGAAGTGGCGGCACAGAGTTCCAAGGGTGGAGATGAAACGAACATAAACTCTCCCCATCGAGGTGTTACTGTCAAAGAAGCTGTAGAGGAGGTTTGGTCACACAATCCGCATGCCAGACAATAGATTGCCCGGTCGGGTGCTCTACGGTGGGCTTGCCGGAGGTGAACGGTCTGATGGAGGCCAGCGGAAGAGATAAATTTACAAGGACAACCTCGGCGTCATCCTGAAGAAGTGTGACACTGACCGACGGGAACTTGGGGCACTCGCTTCTGACGGGGCTGCCTGGAGTCATGTGTGCACACGTGGTATCGAGCACTTCACCTGGACATACATATGACGAGACTGCGGTGGCGGGGCGCGTGTGTGAGCTGCACGTGTGCGAGGTCTGCCGCCGTGTCTGTGCTGGGCGCGTTGGACTCCTCAGTCACATGAGAACTCACCGCTAGATACTGAGGTGCTGAAAGTACCAACAACAACTGGGACATTTTCTTTCATGCTTAGCAGAGGAGTGACGTCATCGTCGGCAACGATGGACAACACAAAGCAAGCATATTCACCATTCACCGACAATAACTGATACTATTATGATATAATTGTTTTCTCCTATTTGAGAGTCACATGTGACACATATTACATATTACTAAGAATTGCATCGTTTAAGCACAATAAGCACATGATGATAGTACTTTTGTCATTTCGATAGTGCAGTCTACGTTAGCACGAAGTGATTAAAGCAAAATGCATGTTTTTTTTTGTCTCTTACATTTATTATCTAATTTCAAAAAAATTATATTTACACCAGAAAATAAAAGTTCTTCTAAAATTTAGGCTTAATTTTCAAATAAGTAGCTATAAGATTCATAATGTTAAATCTGTATCATACGCTCTTGGGCAATTAGGGCAAAATCTACTAACAATGAAAAGGTATAATTTCTGATATTTTCAGATCCTAATGCTGGATGAAAGTTGTCATTCAGCTGCAATTAAGTTTTAATTAACGCGTTTTACAATGCAAAACCCAAGGCTTCAAGAGCTATTTTAGTTCTAACCCAGCTAAGATTGTCCTTTTTTCCTTCGAAATATTAGCTTCGGCGGGGACATTTTGAGTCTTTGATGGCGTCATATTACCTTCTATGTCCACACGCGGTCTGGGAAGACATGAAACCTTGGGGGTCTTGATGCTGGTCCCGTGTATGTTTATTATCAAGGCGCCTCCACAAGATGTAATTGAGCTCGAATTCAAATAATATAAAAGAGGATTACTCTAAACTCATCTATTTCACTTGAAAGAACCTTGGGCTTTCCTCCAGTAGTAATGGAGTTAATTTTATCGAACGTGCATTATAATTTTAGTACGTGATTCAGCTGTTTAAAATTAGTAGCGTACAAAACTAGATAAAATCAAGGCAATGTCATAGCTTCGATACCTAGTCGGTATCCTGATCGTTGTTAACCTCATTCTGTTGTACATTATTGCTTGGCATATTAAATGTTATAACAAAAGATATGTGCGCAACCAAATTCACTTCAGTAACATCGTCTTTCCTGAAATGGCTCAACGTATATCGGAATCGTGAAGAAAATGTTTGTGTTGAGCGCAGTGTGGAGAAACTGCATCACCTTAAGATTTTAATGATTAGCTCAAAATAATTTTCACCGACATCAATACAATTTTCTAATGTTTTTGTTGATTGAGCTAACAGCTAAACAAAAGAAAGGCTGCAGGTGCATTGCCAGATATGAGCCGAAGATAGGGCTCCAGCTATCATGCAACGAATGCCATCTATTGCTATTAATGCAAGATAAAAAGAAACACCAAAGTGATCACAAACATTGTCAAAAATCAGACGTTTCGGATTATTAAAAATCTATCATCCGTGATCTTATAATGACAAAGTTCGGATTGTAAAAGTTGGCTAGGACATAGGAATAACAAAAATAAATCTATCAAAGGTAAAAATCCATGAAAGAATGGAGAGCTTTATAGCTGAAGCGCACGGTTTTAGCTCAGGCCCACGTTTAAAAACGTACAACGATTCTAAAATGCGGAGGTCAGCCGTGGCTTGGATCGTGTCTAAAATAGAAAGATTATTGCCCTCAAAAACATTGTCACTACTGATACAATAGTCACGAATGGAAGATTTTGAGGGTTTTGATAAAAGTTGACCAGTTCATAAAGAAGTTCCTCTGTGTTGGGTGCATCTCACAAACAATTGGAGATCAGTGCTCCAAATATACGATCGCTCGCAGAGGTCACACTTATATGTAATTAAAACTACTGAGGAGCGCACCAACATATCGCATACTTCTATTCGATTAAAAAATGAGCCTACTTTAATATGATTTTTAAAATATATTCATGAATCAAGGTGGAGTATATATTTTAAAAATCATATTAATGTAGGCTCATTTTTAATCGAAGAGAAGGATCCGATATGTTGGTGCGCTCCTCAGTGGTTTATAATTATAAGGGTGACCGCTGCGAGCGATCGTATATTGGGAGCACTGCTCTCCAATTGTTTGTGAGATGCATCCAACACAGAGGAACTTCTTTATGAACTGGTCAACTTTTATCAAAACCCTCAAAATCTTCCATCCGTGACCAATGTATCAGTAGTGACCATGTTTTTGAGGGTAATAATCTTTCTATTTTAGACACGATCCAAGCCACAGCTGACCTCCATATTTTAGAATCGTTGTACATTTTTAAACGTAGGCCTGAGTTAAAAGCGTGCGCTTCAGCTATAAAGCTCTCCATTATTTCATGGATTTTTAACGGTTAGGCACCTTTGATAGATTTCTTTTTGTTATTCTTATGTCTTAGCCATCTTTTACAATCTAAATTTTGTCATGCTCAAAACACGGATGATAGATTTTTAATTATCCGAAACATCTGGTTTTTAATAATGTTTGTGATCACGTTATTGCTTCTCTTTATCCTGAAAAAAAGATTCCCAGTGAATCAAATTATCTCTAGAATATTATTGCTATTAATGCATTGTATAAGCCTCAATTTCTGGAAAGAATAGCACTGGCAGTACCTTTCAGAATAATGGAGGACATGCGTTAGCGAGTTACTGTTAATTTAGATGTAAGAGGCAAGATAATTATGCATACCAACGTGTATAGTATGCTAGTACTTGCATTTAATCATGGTACATACATTCAACCGAATGGACATTGTACATAGTTTAACAATGATTTTTTTTAGCCTGTTACGCTCTTGTACGAAAATTTTATCCTGTTGAGAATTTATTAACTTTATCTAATTTAGTATTTTTTTCATATCAGGATAGTAGTGGTGGCCAACAGGTAATTTTTCAAAACTTTGATTATCGATATATTTGTTTTATAATATATATTTTGTTTGTTTAAAATATTGCTGTGTCGGCGACAATTGCTGGCCTGCCATGTGTGTCCATGGGCTACCTGCCACTGTCTGTGTCGTTCCCGCTCAGTGTCTCTTTAGTTATAGTTGTTGTCGTTGAAGGTGGTTGTTTTGTGCTGAGCTGTAGATACAGCATTATATCTTTTTGCTGTTAAGGTTGTGCTGTACATGTTACAGGCTATGTGTTTGTCCGACGACTCTAGTTTATTTGTTGCTATCGATAATTTTATTTTGCAAAGTCTAAGTTTCTGTCAATCGAAAGTGTCAGCTAATGAAAAAGTTGTCTAGGTAAACATAATTGAGTTTTAGAAAATAATTGAACGTTTACCTTTGAGAAACAGAAAAATAATGGAACTATATTGCCTCAGATGGACGGAGTCCCTCCGGGGATAAGGGGAATTGGATGTAGTCTTCTCAACTCAAACATGACGGCGTTATTGCCGATAAATTGCAATATTGCTGACAGTTTCTTCTGTCTCGCGATCCGCCCACGCCGCTCCGGCCTACGGCCACCAAAACACGCGCCAGAAGCACTTGCATGTTTTTTAATCCTAAGCTGATTGGCGCTAAAGAAAACCTTCTCGTTTTCAGAAATTCATCGGGGGCGTATTTTTTTTT
>LQNS02004412.1:7974204-8005489 GCA_001587735.2 Parhyale hawaiensis | reverse complement strand
CCCGCTCTCGTGTCTGGGGTCCCGCTCTCGTGTCTGGGGTCCCGCTCTCGTGTCGGGGGTCCCGCTCTCGTGTCTGGGGTCCCGCTCTCGTGTCGGGGGTCCCGCTCTCGTGTCTGGGGTCCCGCTATCGTGTCTGGGGTCCCGCTCTCGTGTCTGGGGTCCCGCTCTCGTGTCTGGGGTCCTGCTCTCGTGTCTGGGGTCCCGCTCTCGTGTCTGGGGTCCTGCTCTCGTGTCTGGGGTCGCGCAACAGTACTTGACTCGTAGGTCTGACGCTGGCGGCCAATCGGCAACGGGAAAATGGGATTTTCTCAAGAGCTATTCTCTTCCCCCTATCTCATATTGAAGAAAAAAATTCCTAGGTACCCAACATTTTTTGGGGGGAGAAGGCATCTTGGATACGGCAGCAACGCACAAGCTGGGCGCTTGCCTGCATGACCGTGTCTGGACATGTTTATAATAGCTCTTGAAAAAATCTCATTTTTCCCATCTTGGCCGCCAGCATCAGAGGCCACTAGGACCTAAGAGTCAAGTACTGTAGTAGTTGCAATATTCTTTGTGTGAAGTGAAAATGCGCGACAATGTGCCATTGTATCTATTCCAACAAATTCATGCCTCTCAATAAGTGGCCGCTTGAAGATCAGCTGCAAATCACCTAACCGTAATTTAGACAAGATCTGAAGAACACATCTGTGTAATTTAATGAGGACTTGTTGATACCTGTTTCATCTGCCTTCAACACTTCAACAATCAATTATAGACAACCTTTCTGTGCATCTAGAACAGAGGTTCTCAACTAGGTATAAACTTACCTCCATTAGGTATAAATTGTTTTGTCATTGTTAAATAAGTGAAGTACCTGAAGAAGGACCTACACACGTTAAAAACGTTCTCTCTGGCCCCTATTGTTTTTCTGTCACTTTATGATGACTATGAATTGTTTGTAAGGAAGTAGGGAGTAAATGGAGAAATACATATGGCCGAGAGGATAAATGATGGAGGAAATGTCGAGAACGGCTGATCTAGAAGCTTATATACTAGCAGCATCCGGACCATGAATTCTACTGAGTTTTTTAATTATTGACATCGACATTTATGGATTCGAGGGCTCAATTTTTACCTTTATTAGCCCCAGTCTAGAAGAGGACACGAATAACATGAATAAATTTACCAAAGCAATGTAATAAGCATCAACGTGTGTTTACATATTAACTTATATTCACTTTATAGTAACACAGATTGTTAGTTGCTTGGTTGGTTGATTCCCCGTCCTCGACTAAAAGATAAGCTAGGAAAAAATTTTTCTGCTCATCGCCAAAAGGCCGAGATAGCAGTAGCTTCGTGCATCAGCTTAACGGCGGATAAGCTCCTTGACTAGCAAACACTGCATTGTGTGAAGCAAACTCCATTGAAAAAGAAGCTGTATTTCTCTTGAAATCTCAAACTTGAGAGATGAGAGGCTTTTTTCTGTAAATTTTGTGTTACTGTCAATGCTTCACACGTGCATTGGCAGTAAGTACGCAATTTCTAGTCGCACCAAACGCATCACTTTGGTTGGCTTCAGCTTTTTCTATCAATTGACGTTCAATAGAGATGCTGCTGCCCACTCAAAAGAGATTTCAAATCTTCAACTACTGACTACAATGAACTTCTCAGAGAGAGCCTCTCCAAAGCAGAGAAAACTATCGATGAGGGATACCCGCGATACTAGGAATATTTAGAAACATAAAATGCACATTGCTCACTGTGTCACATCTGTTGAGAATTGTGGCATTAGCCGAAGCGATATTGAGTGTTCAGCAAAAAAATGTAAACGAAAAGAAAAGAAAGAAAGAAATATTTATTTCTCATATGAAGACTGTGTCCAACAAAGTTAGAACACAGCATTCTGAGGTTTTCATGCTTAGTACAATCATAAGAATAATACTAAAAATAACATAGGAGAGAATTGGCATTAAGTTTGCAAAGATCTACTAGTGCAATGACTGCATCTTAACAAGGAGATGATATTGACACTATTTTCCATTGAGAGGAGCGTTGGTTGCACAGAGCTGGGATGAAAAAGTTTTTCTTTTTTTTTTGAGAGTATGAAATAATACAGTATACAGCCTAAAGTGGGCTAGGGCAAGGAAGCAGGTATGCTGTTACTAGTTTGTTGTTGCTGTAGCACCTGCTGTCTGAAAGACGGAACTCCACCCGAAACTGTCACAACTTGCTGTATTTTATTGGGCTTGATGTACCATCGCTCCGGTAAGGATACCGCCGCGATAAAAGTTTTATCACTTCCTGAAGTTAATTTTTGCTTACCGTTTCTTTGAAGTCAAACGGAATACGACCAGCGCGCATGTGTTGCCGTCGTTTTGAGGGCTGGCACCGTAATAATTACCTCCGCCAAGGAGGTTATGTTTTCGTCGTGTTTGTCTGTCTGTCTGTCTATCTGTCTGTTTGTCTGTTGGTCTCTTTGTGTGTCACCAAGATAACTCAAAAAGTTATGAACCGATTTGGATGAAATTTGCAGGGATTGTTAGGTATGTTAGGAGGAACAGATGATTAACTTTTGGTCCACACACGACACGCGCATATGGGCTTACTCTCGCGGTGTACCTTACACCACTACGAGGGTGTAACTGACGGGGCGGGGGGCCCCCCATGACGGAGCTGCAGGGGATCAGCAGCGGATCACCTACTGTGGACTACGCCTAAGGTAATTGTTCTCCGAATTTAAGGCCAATCTGGAGGCAAGTTTCCACACCATTCTTCAGCGAATGGAGATCTACTGATCAGGAACCCGAATAGTAATCCCTAGAATTCCTCTTAACCCGATCCTAGGCTATTTGCCTTTTCACAAATATTCTCTATTATTGTACATTACGATAATTAAAATCTGTAAAAATTTGCCATTTCGATATCGCTAGAAATTTACCACTTCGATATCTCTAGAAATTTGCCACTTCGATATCTCTGATTGAAGCTTTACCTTTCCAATTCCAGTACTTGAACTAAATTCTCTAGACTTATGAACTAAACTAATTTCAAAGTTCAGTGCTTCAATTTCTGGCGACTTGATATTAAATTGGTCAGTTATAGGGAAACTTCAGTGCTTATTCCTATTTTCTCGACTGACTTTATATGGAAAAATTATTGTTCTAGGTTTCGGAAGAACGACGAGTGGACGGCCGGGAGCTGGGCTGGAACGAAGATAAACCAACCTTGCTCAGTTTTTAATAAACTAATTTCCATTCGCCATAGATTTATTTTCTTGCCTACTCCAGTGCACTGGACTTTACCATAATATAAACAACAACGGTGGCATTTTTACAAACTTCTGTCGTTTGTGAATTAATATTAAACAAAAGGAAGAATTTTTACAATTTTAGCCTCCTAAAACAATGAATCAAAACAAAATATTAGTTCGTTTTCTATGAAAGTCACAAAAGAATAAAAGAAAACTTATTTCAGGGTAAACTTAAGTTCATTGCTCAGGTATCATATTACACTTTTAGCTTCCTGGCTCATGTCATGGATTGGTAAAATGATAAAAAACGTATCAGTTACCCGCCTAGACCAGTGATGTGATCTGTTTAGGTAATATCATCACTGTTGTGTCCAACACATCATAAGCAACGAGTAGAAAATTAGCAGAGCTAGTTCTATTTATCTAACCTATCATAGGGAAAGACATTGTTGCTGCTGGCGAATACAAAAATCCTCGAGATTTACTTCCAAGGGTGCTTAACTTTTAAATGTTTTTTACGTAGGACAGGTTTCGCTAGTAACGTCACAGCTTAGGTTAATATTTTAAAGCTTAAGTTCTAAAATCCATACGATTGGGACAAGCTTGAATCGGTCCAAAAAGTCAATTTAAGTGCACTAAATATACGACAGCGATGTCCCAATCGAATACGTCCTAACTGAGTATAGCTAGCAAACGGACGGCTGCATATGACATGGGGAATTGATTTTATATTGGGTAGAACCATGAGCGGAATTATAAAGTAGATTTGCATCGCGGTCGAAGCCATGTAAAATGTGAACGTCACACACACAAAGCAAATCAGATATTCTACATATCTGGTGCTAGAATTAGATCAATGACCCAAATGTTAGATTTCCTATATATAGCATTAAGATAATGGTTTTCTCTCGACCACCAAAGCACATTTTCTGCAGATATCACGATAAACAGAACCGAGAGTTCTGTGTTTCCTCATCCCATGTTCTGACTCGTGTTTGTTATAGAGCAGGAAGGAAAAATGCACAGTAAAGCGAAGTGCGATACAGGAGATAGATGAGCCGATAAACAAGTAACAATTCAGCTCATATTGAATCTTCCATTCAGTCCCCACAATACTTATAAAAGAACTAATATATCGACTGTGAAAAGTATCAGGACCGCCGTGAAATGCAAATAAACCAATAAAATAACTAGCCACGTGTCACGATCGATTCTTAGTCTTAGGATTGAACTTTTAAGAAAACGATTCGATATTTTTATAAGCAATTCGGTGTTTACAAAGTAACTTTTGATGCGTCCAAAGGGAATGTCATCCCTTTTACCCTAAATCAATAAATTTTCACTAATATAACAAAAAACAAAGTGTTTAAGGTTAAAACAAGCATTTTATAGTAATGAAAATATTATATGACAAAAAATCAACGTATACTGTATCCAAGAAATATACACAGTAATACTAATATGTACACTTTCTCTCAGAAAATGATAGTGTTTAATACAATTTATTTATTTATTGATAGTAACAATGGAAAGTCTTGAGAATCTGGTGTTACTAATTACGAAGACGACGTCCTGAATTAATCGCTAATTGTTTAAATTCTCGTCAGTATGATTGTGCTTATATATATCCGTTTCGTCTGGCAGAGAATAGCCCGATTCCATTATAAAATTCGAAAATGCAAGTCCGATTAATCGAACGGCCCATCTCCGGTATAATCAAACTTTTCTTTGCCTATGAATTTCTTTGTAGAAGTTGAAACTTTAGATTAGATTATTAGATTAGATAGGCAGGCGGCAGTAGAAGAACCAACAAGCCCTTCCCTAAGAAACACCGGAACTTGCGCCCCGGCCCTCTATGAGCTATTACCATTGCAGTAGCTTGGGCGAAGCAGGAGCAGTTCATAATAATTCCCGCCCAATTTTGAATCTGAAGCGGACAATGCTATGCAGCTGTGATACAGTATAGATTCAAATGATTACTACCCGCGAATGAAGTGAGAGAAGCAGAAAATTAGCACTTTAGGAAAACCCCCGCTGCCTCCTGTGTTTGTAAGCAAGGAGCTTCTAATGGGAGGAGCAAGCCCAAGAACTCTCTGGGCAAGTAAGCACATGGCTTCGTCACATGATCGAAGCTGGCGTTTGGAGTCCTTAAAGTGGCTGAAGTGGCAGTGGTCAGCACATTTAATTAAGAAAGATACTGACAGGCAGTTCTTCAATAGTTTTGCAAAGACAATAGTGTCTGAAGATTTATATCCCAGTGCTCACTCTGTTACTTTCATCATCAGATGGTATACAGGATACAAGTTCCCTCTACATACTTCCATCCGCTCGGAATTTCATCCATGGTTAATAGCTATAAAAATTTGAGCTCAGGACTCCTTCCTATATAGGATGCGTGAGGCAATGCCGATCTCCGATTGGACAAGCCACTCAGCCAGTTTAAGGGTCAAGTTTACTCGCAACGCTCCCGTAGGATAAACAGAGAGGGTGCGCTTCTCTCTATTAGAACCTCCTTATATGTAAGTTAGAATAGGCAGCCCAAATTAGAAGAAGATAGTTTCTATGCTACCTCAGGCCAGAATGCTTCACTGGATCGGTTAAATCTGTTTTACGTCACGATCTCCCTCATTTCCCAAGTAAGGTTTGCGGGCTTGGTCCGTGCCCAGTTAATACCAGGACTTTCCTGGAGCTTAGACCTTTTATTCACCGGATGCCCTTCCTGCCGTGAACCAATGACGCTCATGAGATTAGAACCCGGCGCCTGCTGATCCAGAGGCCGATACTTTACCCTTACGCCACGGTGGCTTTTTGAAAAAAATCAGAATTTAAGTTTGAAAAAGCTTGCTATTGAATAGCGAAGCATTGTAATAAGCCTGCACTCAGCAGCATATCGTGACTGCCCGATGAATTTTCTCCTATCTAATTCCATAACAGTGTGACGGAGAGACGGACCAGCCAAAAGAGCGAGCAAGCAAGATCGGATCGACAAATAACTGCAATATTATACCTATTGTGGGCATTTGTCTGGCCACCCAAAAAGTGGTCGAAGGAGTTGAGCAATCTTCACAAATTTTTGTAGGGAGTTTGGTGGGTTGATGCAGATGTGACCAATGCTAAATAACTAGGTCTAGTTGTCCATAAAAAATGACGGCGGGGCGAATTTGCCTTCACCGCTGCAGATCGTCTTAAGCCATTAGGTATTCTATTTTTACCTCAGCCAAGGAGGTTATGTTTTCGCCGTGTTTGTCTGTATGGCTGTTTGTCTATCTGTCACCAAGATAACTCAAAAGTTATGAACCGATTTGGACGAAATTGACAGGAATTGTTAAGTATGATAGGAGAAACAGATGATTAACTTTTGGTGAAGATATGTCTATTTGTTTGTTTGTTTGTCTACCTTATTTTTTTCGATGCCCTAACTAAAAACGTTAAGAATGAATTTTTATGAAATTAAACTGAATTGTTAGGTATTTAACAAAGAGTAAATAACCAAATTTTGGTAATGATCCGTTTGTCCGATCGTTCGTTTGTCACTGTTTTTAATTTTATGCTTGTTAGCACAATATCTAAGAAATAATGATGGGATCTTTATGAAATTTATAGGGGTTGTTAGTAATTTTAAAAGACATAAATGATTACAAATTGGTACAGACCGGTTCCTTCGTTTGTATGTTTGACGCATGTTTGTCATATTTTTGTTCGCAGTATAACTCAAAAAGTTATGAACGGATCTTCAAGAAAATTGCACAAGCTGTTATTACTATTAAAAGGCACAAATGATTAGATTCTGGAGTTTATACAAAAAAATTATAGTTTCAGAGCTAATTTGAATATTTTGCTACCGTTGCCTCGCTTGGCGGAGGCATGCGCTCTCAGAGTGCTCTAGTTTTTCCTATAATATTATTGAAGAACTAATCTCTGGGAATGGGGCTAGCTGTGCCCTAGCCTCCTTCATCCAAAGTGACTTTCATTGAACTTGCCCCCTGCCCCCGTGTGATGGTTTTACGCCACGAGGCGTTCTAGGAGAACTCTGCTTTCGTGGTGAATCTTGACTTTGAAACATCTCGAATTCGGGACTTTTCGCCTGGGAGAAAAATTCTACTGCTGAAGGCATCAACTAAAAGTTTTGCTGAACTTACATTGTGAAGCATCCAATGTGCAGGTATGATGCATGTATGCCAACCATAAAATCTGTGCCACAAGCAAGAAAAATGAAAATGTCCATCACAAATTTATTGCGGTCAGGTTTGATAAGCTGTAAACTGTTTTCGGATAAAACGTAGGAATAAGATAGCGCAAAATGAAATTTTTGTGATGGACTCGAAGGCGGTAAACCAATTTTGAGTAGCCAGATTGAGAATTAGCATAAAAAAAGCATATTAGAGAACGAATTGATGTAGCTACCATGTAATACATCGTCCTCATGATAAGGACGAAAAAACTATATACGGCAATATAGAGCTCACGAGGTAAATGAAACTTTAGAGTAAAGAGAATCAATTCTAGAAAAAGTTTACTCGTGGGGACATTTCTTAATGATTACTTAAGCATTTTCAGAGAAAAGCTTAGAAAATAAAAGATTTTGCCGATGGGAGGTAAATTACACGCTGTGATTATTGGCTTGCGCTGAAACTTCGTGCTGATTTCTAAAGGGATGAAAAACTCTGGAAAGTAAATATTTTAGTTTTACTGTATCAAATACAAACACAGCTTTACCAGCTGCTCATGAACGGCAGATTTTAATTGCTTGAGGCTTTCAACTAAGCCTCAGGTTGTGCAATGTTCACAGGTTATTCCCACGTAATTAATTGATTTGTTGCCATCTGCAAAGGATGGTATACCTGATCGCTCTTTATCAATAAGGCTACAATCTTCATTTCGGAACCTCGCGAACGAGGTACCTCCGAATAATCTTTTAGATAAAGAATCATCACTTCGCTAATTTTCCTTTGCTGCATATTTTCCTTAATGGAAACAGAAGAACATCAGGGACCGAAAATATATTTTTCTATCTTCTATTTGAAAAGTTGCAAAATTAACACAGCGCAAAGGATGTCGATCCTTCTTCCACAAAAAAAAAAAAAAAAAAAAAATAGCTTGAACTGTGCTCTAAATGGAGTTGTAGTCAAATCCTATTTTCCGAACACAATCATTTTCTAAAATAAGTAGAAATATGAACTATTAAATATCAGCACGAACTTTCCCGGCAACCAAAAAAATTCATGCTGGGTGTTGGAATATAAGTGAAACAATTCTACTAGTGTTACACAGAGTTAAACGTCACCATTAAATACACATCAGCCAAAATAACTAAAATTTAAATTTATATCTAGCGAAAAAAAATAACAATAATCGGTTGTGGTCTCTCACAGATGCATGTTTCATTAAATAAAGTAGCTGGATTGCCGCCTGAAGAAAAGAAGCTATTACGTTGTATTGAGAAAATACAAACTAAGATAAATGTTTGCAATACATCATTTTATTTCATGAAATAATAATAAAAAATAAATGGACACGAGCTCTACAACGGTTGGTGTCGATATGTGGTATAAAATTGCATATCAAGCTGGTTTGGCCGGAGAAAAATAAATGTTTTCGAAGAAAGCAATTAGTTGCGCCATGAACAAGATAAAATAGTCTGAAGGTACAAAATCATGTTGTACATCGAGAAAAGTTTTGTCTCGAAGGAACACAATTTTCTGGATACTCATGAAAAATATCATCCTGAGCATGCTCAGGTAGTACGGAACAGTATTTTTGGGGCTACGCTATAGCTGGATATGAGAAGCATTTTTCGTCAGCATACCGAATTGAGTGTTGGTTTGAAGACAACGTTTTTTCAGCGTCAATGAGCGAGGATATACAGTATTATAAACTTTACGCAAAACAGCTCTTTAAACTTAGAAAAAGAAGGTTCTGTATTCACTGGAAAAGGGTTGTTCTTAAGCCACCGAGAATTGGCGTGCTAGTACTGCGCAAAGTTGATCGTTTTCGTGCTTTATAAGCCCACTGAAGCAGTTATTTCCCATAGGTGCACGGGAACACGTGCTGGTTTTTGAATAAGACTTTGCTGGGTGCTGATGTGAAGAAAAAAAATCCAAGGGGTAAGCTCCCTTGTCAATTTTCACGAAGGACGTTTTTAACTTTATGGAGAAGTTTTCGTAATATGCATTCGTTTTAGGCTGAGTTCAAACGTCATTCATACCAACGCGTTCACTCATTCAGTTTTCTGAAGGTTTTGTAGCGTCGTTAAATTGTCAACACAACTTTGTGTACACCAAAAAATGTTATTAAACTGTTAACCATCATATCAGTAGTTTCTTCTGCAAGTATCACTGGGCAAGATACGGATATCGCTTCAAATTTGGACTGAAATACAATTAGGAAAATATTAAACTTTTCTGCTATATCTTGAGCACAGCAACACATTTGGGCAAGTGGATGATAAAGTAAAGGTAAAGTCAACTTAGACCACACCCTCACATGGGAAACCCATATGCACTGGTTTGTGCTGCAGGTATAAGCCCACTTGCCCCAGAGGAATCAGTGTAGTTGCGGTCGACCACGGGTCACCAAGAACTATGGTGCCAATTTGGC
This sequence comes from Parhyale hawaiensis, assembly GCA_001587735.2. Taxonomy (NCBI): domain Eukaryota; kingdom Metazoa; phylum Arthropoda; class Malacostraca; order Amphipoda; family Hyalidae; genus Parhyale; species Parhyale hawaiensis. Next base: position 7,995,660 of record LQNS02004412.1, on the reverse strand, counting down.
GGAAGGAACAAATGACCCGCGACCCCCTTACTCCCCTCATCTCTGAGGAAAGGCAAGTTCCGCCACGGCGCAGTGCATGCACACAACTGCCGAGTTAGCACACATAGATCTGCAAAGAGCTCGCGTGCCTGAGTTGGCCTCGAACCTGCAAGCGATTCAAGGTGTTAGAGCTGCGAACGGTAGCATGCTGCTACCGTGGAGGCGCTTACATGAATGACGTGTGAACGCGGCCTAAGTTTTTTTCTTCTCTCTGAAGTTCACTGAATAATCGTCCCTTTAAAATAAAAAAAAAAGCCGACCATCATCCCAGCTGGCTTCTCTACCTTTAATTTCAGTCGTTCAGACCTATAAAGAAGCCTATGTCGACTTGATTTTACTTTTGGGATCACACTGACAAATTCAGCTGTTGTCTCCAGTTGAATTCTTCATCAACCTCAACTTTGACTAGAAGTCTCAGTGACATGCCGCTTCGTTAAGTTAGAGGGTCAGCTTATTAAACTTTTCTGGCCCAATTAGCCAAGAGCCTACTGAGCGTGTTTTGATGCAAAATGAAGATTGTCGTAATATGTGAATCCCAAAATTTTGTGTTACCATCTTAAATGAAATTCGAAGGACTGCTTTCACTAACGTCTGTATGAACAAGGATATTGTTCTTTCGTTTGTTAAGGCTGAATTCGTGGCCTTTCCTTCCTTTGGTAATTGCTTGTCTCCCACCTTTAAATCGTATATCGGTCTGCAAACAGTTATAAGGTTGAAGTATCTTCATATACCTCATGCAACGCACCCATCGTGTGAAGTAACTTCCCATCAAGTTTTGTTGAGAGTTTCTTGTTGGCTTTCATTTCAATTGGGCGAATTTCCACGGTTCTTAAAGTAACCTAGAGGCAAGTACATACGTCGTAGTGGAACAGTGGAACAAGGCTGGCTTACGGATGAGTGAAGTGGTGTGTCAAATCTTCCATCGCAGCTCTCTGTAAACGAACCCATTGACGAGTTATAAGGCATGTACCAGAACTTTTTGACTCACCCTCGTTCATGCGCGAAGAAGAGAAAAATGGACTGTTACCAGAATGAGACCAACAGCCCTGCAACGCCCTCCACATCGCTGCCAGCATAATGGTGACGCGTGACCGAAGTTTGGCTATCAGTAATGAAGCTTACCGGAGCAGGGAATTGCTGAGCGCTGATTGGCTGTTGTCCCAGGATCTCTGCTCGCGTGGGAGGGCGGCATCCCTGGGCGCCTACGCCAAGATTAAGAGCCAGCGTGTAGTGTCTCTTAACTCCAATTTACGCCGGGAAGTAAATGTGTATATTGTTAGGTAACTTTTGTCTAAAGTAATAAATTTATTTAAAGGCAATCCTCTTTTGTAGCTAATTGGATTACTACTATGGGCATTCCGTTGGTGCGTCAAAATCAATCTATGTTACTTCCACTCCTCCAAAATACAAGCAAGAACGTTGGTGTTGTGACCTTAAATGGTGTTTCAGGGGTTAAAAGCACCCCAAGTACTCGTGAGACGGCTGGAATCGCCACTTTACGGAGCATGTTTCCAGCCACCTAATAGGCAGTTGACTCAAGTTTAAGGCCTAAAATTCGAATCAAAGGGGAGAAGTCAAAGCATCAGTCTGATATATCAGGCGAATGGGATTGGCTTACATCGGCTTTGAAAGGCCAGTCGAGCGAGTCCAAGGGATCGGCTCAGAAACTCGAACTGAGTACCTCCTCTTGCCACTCTACAGTCTACAGTTAAGCCACCGCAGCTATTCCACAGTTTCACACACTGTGATAAGTGCTGTCTCAAAAACAGCACAGTTTCCCGTGCACTGACTAGAAACACCTGTCTTCCTGTGCTGGTACAACGTGAAAACTTTATTTATTTTCGTTGGCGCGCAGGTAAAGGTGCTGTTTTAAAAGAATACTTTTTCAGTGTACACGTACGATAAAGTGTGGAACATCTTTTAGTTCATGAACAACTGGGAGTGTGTAATAGATCCCGTATCAGCACGCGTTCTTGTGCACCAAAGAATTTAGTTGTAGGTTTGTAGTACACAAGCACGCCGTGGCAGGTATTTTCCGTCGTTGCGCGAGAAAACTTTCTCAGTGTTGTGGTTTGCAGATGGAAAGATGCCAGCAAATGAAACTACATGGGCTTACTGCACGACACTAAATCATTTCATTATCCTAGAATTTGAAAGTTCTTTCATCTCAACAAATTATCAAAAGAAAATGGAAAGTGTTAGAACCTGCAGAGTTGATTCGTTAGCATTTAAACAGTCGCATGTAAATAATAACATGCAAATAGAAGCATGAAACTAGCACCATGTGAACTGCAGTGTATAAATAGTGCCATCTAAATAGAGGCACGTAAATAGTGGATTATAAATAGCAGGATACATATAGTTTTGGGTTTTTGGACTACACTATTCTCGGTGATCAGCACACTTAGGATGTTAAAGTATTGTCCTCAAGCGGCATGTTGTGCCATATGCAAATAGAAATAGTTGCAATTCTCATGATGTACGAGATCAATAATTCCCGCAGTGTATGGAGAAGCGTGCTGGTTTTGGGAAAACATTGTAGTCAGAGCAAGTTCTGTGTTAGGCACCCAAAATGCTAAAATAGAACAAATGTTAATTGAAGAGTAGATAGTAGCTGTACAATTAAGGCAGAAAGCTAAAACAGTAAAACACACTTTCACTATTGACATTTTAAAATTTAAACGTAGACTAATTTTCGAAAGTAGTGTGATTATAAGCGAAATCGGAATATGGTAACAAAGTTGCCTCTAAAATTGTTATTCAAATACTTCCAATAGTATTGTTAGGTAATGCACGAATCGCTAACATCAGTACTTTTATAGAATGGTTAACGAATGGATTCAGAAGAGAATAACGTTCATGATTAAAGGGACAGCGACGTCGAGTATATAAGGGCATGCTGCTCTGATGCTCGCCATTCTCTCTCCAGCAACCAGAGTGTGTGGTATAGTGACGCTCCAGCAGCCGGTGAGTCCAGAGCTCTGCTTTTGTACGAAATTCGTTGTAGTTGTGAAATGTAAAGCCTAATGCATACGATGGACTTCTTTAAAAAAAAAACTATCATGAGCAAATTCGTTGACTTACCATTTTGCGGAAGGCACACGTGCTATACGTGTGTACGGTAGAGGTAATAGTTGATCGATGCGTTATGTGAACAAATATTGTGAACTGCAACGCTTATCAATCTTAGTCCTAGAGCAAGTTATTTACTTCTCGTATTGCCCTTATTTATAAATGTGTGCAGAATATACAGGTATTGAAGTGAAACGATAAATTAGGCGAAACACTTTAACGAAATATTGCGTTCATTGGTGGAAATATTTTATCAAAAATATGAAAGCGATGGATGCGAAAGTTGTATATCGCTGCTTAATTTAATTGCTTTAAATAGTGGCAAAGTACTTCTGAATCCAATCGGAAATTTAGAGGCATTTATCCGATGTTATCCGATACTGCTCACTATCTGCTCACAGGCAGCACATAAATGCCGATAAATTCCTGATTGGGAAGTACGCCAGGCTTAAAACAAAACCTTTTGGGCGAGGGTAAGTAACAGCGATTTTGACTGAAATCCCATTGTTGGCTGTAACAGAACCCGCATGTTCACCGTAGTAGTTTAATTTTTTCTAAACATTAATTTTTTCAAATGTTTAATAAGTGCCAGGCAATAGTTAATTTTTTACTTGACCTTCTAACTTCTACATAGAGTCTGACGTATGGCAACTTTTGATACAGTTTATTAATTGTGACACCGTATATAGATGAACATAATGATTAACCCTATACCGGGCAAGTGATTTATGTGGTTACATCCGCAAGGTTTTCCTACGATAGCGCTTTAAGTCGTTCGGTTAATGGTGAACGCTTTTGATGAGAACATTTTGAGTTTTTCACAAGTTGGCTTCGGCACTGGAATTGGAGGACCAATTTGAACGTGGTGGGCTAATTTGAAAGTAGTGGGCTAATTAAATACTGTGAGGCTACTCAGGAGTCGGAGGGCTAATGTGAAAGTTGCAGTTGCCTTGTAAAAAAATAGAAGTATAGCGATTTTCAGTGAATTCAATTCGCCCACTCTGTTCAACATGACAATGTTAATACGAATAGCTTTAACATGTCGGTAAAGGCTGCTTTCAATATTTGATTTGCCGTTTTGGAGTTTTAGTTTTGGGCAAGAATCGCAAATCTATTGCGCTTGAGACGGTTTTAGACTCGGTTGTGGCCCACAGGAATGAGTTGAGCGAATTTTGTCAACGAATTCAGCACAAAACTTAATCTGAAATGGTGAATCAGGCGCACAGAAACATGAAATTCTGATCATAACCTCAAGGAAACCCACTTCGATGAAAAAGATACCTGCCTTGGCGTGCTGGTGCAGCACGGGAAATGCAGTTTTCGTACTGTACCATCACGCTATGCTAGGTATTTTCCGTTGGTGCGCGGCAGCACGTGCTGCTTGTGTGACTACACTTTTTGTTAAGGTACACAGAATAATAGATATGACTCTATTCTGCATTGTTTTCGTTTGGGGCTAAGGCGATATAGCCCAGGCTCTTGGGGTGTATCTGTGTACATTTCTCTTTCACAGCTCTACCATGTATTTTGGTATTCCAAATGATGAGGGCATTAAAGACAAGTCGGGTAGAACTTTCGCAGCGTACATTTTTGAGGGGGCATGGGGGCGGGGCACAAAATTATCAATTGTGGACTGAGTGTTCTGAAACTTGCTCAGAATATGTATTTTTGAAAAAGAACCACATTTTGCATTACGTAACGTTTTCGATTTAGGGCTTAGTTTTTGAGATAATGGGGTTTATATATATAGATAGATATTTTCACTAAATATATATGTATATTTTGGAAATTTCGAATGAATAAAAATCAATGAGTTTTCATGCTAGAATAAAAACAATGACAGTTTAAAATCATTGAAACATTCCTAACAAAACTATAGAGCAGGATTTTCCATTTTTGTCCTCATAATATTTTTTATAACAGTAGGATTCTCCATTTTGTATTTCGAAGCGATCGCTAACCAAAATACTTACGTATAGGGAAAAACAACTAAGGGATTCGGTTTTGAGTTGTGATAGAAAATATTATGAGGGCAAAAATGAAGAATCCAGCTCCATAGTTTTGTTAGGAATATTTCAAGGATTTCAAAACTGTCATTGTTTTTATTCTAGCATGAAAACTCATTGAGTTCTATTCGTTTGAAATTTGCTAAATATACATATATATTTATATATAAACCCCATTATCTCAAACACTAAGGCCTAAATCGAAAAACTGTATGAACAAAATGTGTTTTTTTAAATACATATTCTGAGCAAGTTTCAGAACAATCAGTCCGCAATTGATAATTTTGTGCTCCCCATGCCCCCCTCAAAAATATACCAGTTTCGAAAGTTCTACCAGACTTTTTTTAATGTCCTCATCATATGGAATAGGAAAATACATGGTAGAGCCGTGAAAGAGAAATGTACACTGACACCGCCCTAGAGCCTGGACTCATACACCGCACGTAGATCTCTCGGCAGCAACACCTAGAGAAAAATAAACCCAGGTAAATTTTTATTATTTTTTTGTGAAATGCTGGTACTTTTATTTCAAACAGACGCAGAAATGAATTATTTTTTACCGAATTTTAGGTTTGAGTCGGAATTATAGTTGGTCATTTCTTGCTATATTGCCAGTGCGTTTACAAGTGAGGCAGGCAGTTATGGCTCAGTTCATGTTTTAATTTGCATGAATAAATTACAGTGTTGAAAGCTTGCTTGCACACTTTGCTGTGGAAAGTGTCTGCAACGGCGACTATGACGTGTAAGAGCAGTCAGTCGGACGAGCGGCGGTTTTTTGGGGGCAATAACACGCCTAAGCTTTCACTGGTGCAATAATATTATAGATAACTAGAGCACTCTGAAAGCGCATACCTCCGCCAAGCGAGGCAACGGTAGCAAAAAATTTAAATTGGCTCTGAAACCATAATTTTCTTTGCATATACTCCAAAATCTAATCATTTGTGCCTTTTGATAGTAATAACAGCTTGTTCAATTTTCTTGAAGATCCGCTCATAACTTTTTGAGTTATACTGCTAACAAACGTTATGACAAACATGAGTCAAACATACAAACGAACAAATCAATCTGCATCAAAATTTAATCATTTATGTCTTTTAACATTACCAACAACCCCTATACATTTCATAAAGTTCCATTCATTTATTTAGTTATTGTGCTAACAAGTGTAAAATTAAAAACAGTGACAAACGAACAAACAAACGGATCATTACCAAGACTTGATCATTTACTTTTTGTTACATACCTAACAACTCATGTTAATTTCATCAAAATCCATCCATAACTTTTTGAGTTATGGAATTGAGAAAAATAAGACTGACAAACAAACAAACAGGTGGATATATCTTCCTCCTAACATACCTAACAATCCCTGTAAATTTCATCCAAATCGGTTCATAACTTTTTGAGTTATCTTGGTGACAGACAGACAGAAAGACAAACAGCCAAACAGACAGAGAGACAGACAAACACGATGAAGACATAACCTCCTTGGCGGAGGTAATTATTTAATCACTAGTGGACCCGCGCGTGAAAAAATTCACGCAATAAGTAATAAATTTGCTTAATATAGGCCAGTGCGGAATCTTATCTTCCTTGACTTGCTTCTTATTCATCACAAGAAATTTGTGATGACACTTCTACATTGATTGTAATTTCCTTACTAAAATATAGAGGAAAACGCTACGACGGCCAACTCAATTTATCGTAAGCGTGCTTTCTTATGAGCAGTACACTTCAACTCATCTGCAGCACACTCCTTTTCTCCCTTAAATGACAAGCAAAAAATTAACTGTATCAGTAAGCACTGAAACATCACTGAAGTTCATTTCCGCTTCGTATCCAAAAGACACAGTGAGATAGTTTCAGCAGAACAAAATTTTCGCGTCCAAGAAGTTGGAATAAAATGAATTACTGCGTCTACTACGCCGGAAAAAATCGGTTCCTCTACTCTTCGCTGGTTTTCTTCAAAATGTGTACATCATAAACAAAAAGAAAATATAATTTCAATGGAGAGAAGAAGTAATGAATATCAGACTGTACTGGAACGGCCGGAGAAGCTGAAAGAGCAAGAACTGCATTCAGTGGACCCGTGCGTGAAAAAATTCCCGCATAATCGATATATTCGCTTATTACCTATAGGCGGAATCTTCGGAATCTTCTCTGACTTACTTTTTCATTTTCTTCATTGATCTTCTGTCGAGCTCTCATCCTTAAGTCTTTTATATCGCAATGCAGAAGTGATATCTTGAGTGAAACACGCCAATAACTTGAATGCAACGCCAGTCCGGTGAGCTTATATACAACTTTGGCAATGATACCGTCTTTCCAACTCAAATATCTGCTTCTTTTGAAATTCCGAAAGTTTTGCCCTTTGAACAGAAAACTGCTCCATCATATAAGAAAAACAGTAAACTAGAAGCAATGATAGTCTACTGCCCGTGAAAAATCACCACCTCCAGAGCGCTTCGTCGACCATCTGCCGAATTTATACGTCGTGACCTGGTCACATAAGATAAGAAAGTCATAAAATTGGACTCCAGAAGCTGCATACATAGTGTTCCGATTTCAAGAAGTATGTAATTTTTGAAGTATGTTACACATTCTATGAAGTAAAGCTTCTTATCTACGGGAACATATACGTCTCATTGCAGGCCTCTACACATAGACATTCACAAAATTGCTTTCTTACTCCTCTAGCTTTACATGAAAATAAGTTAAATCAGAGAACATTATTCAAATGACACTATCCAACGGGCGGAGTGTCACAGGCAGACTCGCAATTACCATCTGTACAATATTAGCTACTGCGTTCATTCACCGAGCAAAAAAAAAAAATGATACAACCACCGCCAATTTCGAGCATAACTTCTCTTCAGAGGATCATCTCGCAAGACAGTGGACAGCAATAAACCACGTGCATAAAATAACCTAGTATAGCATACCCAAGACCAGTGCATTTGCGCTATCGAGAAAATGGCAATGGCACCCTCGAGTAACTGCCAGTAACTCTAGTGAAAAGATTTAGTTCCACTTCAAAATTGAAAACTTATCTAAACGGTAGCATCAACTGTAACAAACCTAGTAAACGTATCGGTGTAAACTGAACGAAAAGATTCAAGTGCAAAAGTAGAAGAGAAAGCTGTACCTGACACGTCAAAACACTTGACTGCATTTGAAAAACAGAAGTGTTTGAAGCAAGAAGTGTCTTCAGATAAAGGGAAAAGGACAGCCTTCGCCATCTTCTACAACCTGATCATCGATTTACAAAATCTGTAACATGGCATATTTTTCACCTATCTATTTCCTTCAAAGCGGATACGAAATACCTAAATAAATACACAAAGCGTTTTATTATATAAGGAGAAAAATTATCCGCCTCAGCGTGTTAGTAGAACACGAAAACTGCACGTATTTGCTTTGGTACTCGGGACTACGTGCTTAATTTGGGATATCACTTTCCGCTGTATAACACAGTTTGCAGCCACCTTAGAAGCCCCAAAGCTGTATACCAGCGTTCGGAGAACACTTAGATTCTGCTAGGGATATGACCCTGTTCGTTTATGTGTATATTATTATCTCCGCCAAGGAGGTTATGTTTTCGTCGGCATTTTCTGTCTTTCTGTCACCAAGATAACTGGAAAAGTTATAAACGGATTTGGACAAAATTTACAGGAATTGTTAGGTATGTTGAGAGGAACAGATTATTTAACTTTTGGTAAAGATCCATCCATACATCCGTTTATTTGTATGTCTGCCTCATTTGTCTCAATGCCATAGCTCAACAAGTTATAAACGGATTTTTATGAAATTTGATTGAGTTGTTAGGTATATCACGAAGAGTGGATGACCAAATTTTTGTAATGATCCGTTAGTTCGTTCGTTTGTCACTGTTTTTGATTTTATGTTTGTTAGCACAATAACTAAGAAAATAATGAATGGATCTTTATGAAATTTATAGGAATTGTTAGTAATGTTAAATGACTTAAATGATTAGATTTTGGTGCAGATCGGTTGATTCGCTTTTATTTTTTCTCATGTTTATCATAATGTTTGTTATCACAATAACTTAATAAGTTATGAACGGATCCCCAAAAAATTACTGAATCTGTTAACATTGTTGAAGTTACAAAGGATTAGATTTTGGTGTTGATACAGAAAAAATCATGGTCTCAGAACTAATTTTATTTTTTCTTAACTGTTGCCTTACTTAGCGGAGGCATGCGCTCTCAGAGTGCTCAAGTTAATAAAAGTATTTATGATTCCGTGATAGGATGCGGTCTGATGGTAATATTACCAAATCGTACAACCAACACCTGTAACACTATTATCATTAGTAAGTAATACATTAATAATAAACACATGAGCAATTAGAGCATCTGAGAGCGCATACCTCCGCCAAGTAGGGCAACGGTAACGAAAAATTCAAATTGGCTCTGAAGCCATGATTTTCTTTGTATCAACTCCAAAAATCTAATCATTTGTGCCTTATGATAGCATTAATAGTTTCTGTAATCCTTTTGATGATCGGTTCAAAACTTTTTGAGTTATGCCGCCAACAAACATTGTGACAAACATAAGTCAAACATAGAAATGAACCTACCGATTTGCACCAAAAATTTAATCATTCATGTCTTTTAACAATGCTAACAACTCCTGTAAGTTTCATAAAGATCCATTCAAAACTTTGTGAGTTATTGCGCAAACAAGCATTAAATCAAACACAGCGACAAACACACAAACGAACCAACAGATTATTACAAAAATTTGGTCATTTACTACCATGTAAATTTCATAAAAATCCGTCAATAACCTTTTGAGCTATGGCATTGAGAAAAATTAGGGCAGACAAACAAACATACGGCTAGACGGATCTTCACAAAAAGTTCATCATCTTTCTCTCTTTATATATACCTAACAATCCCTGTAAATTTAATCAAAATCCGTCCATAACTTAGTGAGTTATTTTGGTAACAGACAGAGAGACAGACAGATGGACAGAATAACAGGCTAACAGACAGACAGACAGACAAACACGATGAAAACATATCTTCCTTGTCGGAGGTAAGTAACTAGCGCTCCCCTGCACCCTGGTCCACAATGACGTCATTTGAGGCTCATTCGTTGTTTTCCTATGCCTGTCTGAATCTTTTTTTATTTCTTCCACGGGCAGTAGTTGAATGGCTTGAGATACCGGCTTGACGGTGGCCTTTTCAACTTGCCCGACTAAGGGCGAGAGGTTACGTCGGCAGTGATTTAATGGTGGAACTGTAGAACGCAGATGATGCGGCTGTTATGAGTTGTGACCCTCGAGGTCTTCCGCGTAACCTCGATGCTCTTGCTGAGGCGTTTAGCCGTGCGGGACTCACGATCAACACCCGAAAAACAGAGACACTGAGCACTCTTCAACTGGATGGAACAGGGGCCATCTTCCGTGTCAGCGGAGCTCCGCTCAAGGATGTGGACCATTTTACTTACCTGGGGTCGGTCCTCAACTGCAACATCAATGGTGAGGTTCAGCGGAGGATAGGTCTGGCTTCCACAGCGTTCGGAAGGCTGTCGCAAAGGGTCTTTCTCAACAAAGACCTGCGAATCCACGCCAAGGTGGCCGTATGTAAGGCTGTGTGCCTTTCTATATTGCTGTATGATGATGAAACGTAGGTACCATACAGAATACATATCAAGGCTCTGGAATAATTCCATGCCGGATGCCTTCGAACAATATTAGGCTTGAAGTGATGCCACAGAATTCCATGGGTGGAGATGAGGAGACGAACACAAACTCTCCCCATAGAGTTACTGTCCCAGAAGCAGCAGAGGTGGGTTGGTCACACAATCCACATGCTAGACAATAGATTGCCCGGTCAGGTGCTCTACGGTGAGCTTGCCGGAGGTGGACGGTCTGCGGGAGGCCAGCGGAAGAGATACAAGAACAACCTCGGCGTCATCCTGAAGAAGTGTGACATTGACCGACGGGATCTTGAGGCACTCGCTTCTGACGGGGCTGCCTGGAGTCATGTGTGCACACGTGGTATCGAGCACTTCACCTGAACATACATATGACGAGACTGCGGTGGCGAGGCGCTTGTGTGAGCTGCACGTGTGCGAGGTCTGCCGCCGTGTCTGTGCTGGGCGCATTGGACTCCTCAGTCACATGAGAACTCACCGCTAGATACTGAAGTGCTGAAAATACCAACTACTCAAACGTCTTCTTTCAAGCTTAGCAGAGGAGTGACGTCATCGTCGGCAACGACGGACAGCACTAAGCAAGCATTTTCACCATTCACCGACGATAACTGATACTATTATGATATAATTGTTTTCTCCTACTTAATAGTCGCATGTCACACATGCTCTACATTATTACTAAGAATTGAATCGTTTAAGCACAATAAATGTACGCTGACAGTACTTTCGTCATTTCGATAGTGCAGCCTACGCCAGCGCGAAGTGATTAAAGTAAAATGTATGATTTTTGTCTCTTAAATTTATTTTCTAATTTCAAAATAATTATATTTACGCCGGAACATAAAAGTTCTTCTAAAATTTAGGCTTCATTTTCACATATTTAGCTATAAGATTCAGAATGTTAAATTTGTATCATACGCTCTTTCGTAATTATGGCAAAATCTACTAACAATGAAAGAGTATCATTTCTGACATTTTTAGATCTTAATGCTGGATGAAAGTTGACATTTAGCTGTAATTAAATTTCAATTAACGCGTTTCACAATGCAAAACCCAAGGCTTCAAGAGCTATTTTAGTTCTAACCCAGCTAAGATTGTCCTTTTTTTCCTTCGAAATATTAGCTTCGGCAGGGACATTTTAAGTCTTTGATGGCGTCATATTACCTTCTATGTCCACACGCTGTCTGGGGAGACATGAAACCTTGGGGGTCTTGATGCTGGTCCCGTGTATATTTATTATCATGGCGCCTCCACAAGATGTAATTGAGCTCGAATTCAAATAATATAAAAGAGGACTACTCTAAGCTCATCTATTTCACTTGAAAGAACCTTGGGCTTTCCGCGAGTAGCCATGGAGTTAATTTTATTGAACGTACATTATAATTTTAGCACGTGATTCAGCTGTTTAAAACTAGTAGCGTACTAAACGATATTAAAATAAGGGCAAAGTCGTAGCTTCGATACCCAGGCGGTATCTGGTTCGTTGTTATCCTCATTCTGCTGTATATTATTGTTTGGCATATGATATATTATAAGAAAAGATATGTGCGCAACCAAATTCACTTCAGTAACATCGTCTTTTCTGAGATACTTCAACGGATATCAGAATAAAGTTCACGTGTAGAAAATGTTTGTGTTCAGCGCAGTGGTGAGAAACTGCATCACCTTAAAATTTTAATGATCAGTTCAAAATAGATATCGCCGGCATCAATGTAATTTTCTAATGTTTTCGTTGATTGAAGTAACAGCTAAACAATAGAGAAGCAGCAGGTTCATTAACAAATAAGAACCGAAGATAGGGCTCTGGCTATCATGCAGCGAATGACATCTATTGCTATTAATGCAGGATAAAAAGAAGCACCAACAAACGTGATCACAAACATTATTAAAAATCAGACGTTTCGGATTATTAAACATCCATCATCCGTGCTCTGATAATGACAAAATGAGGATTATAAAAGATGGCTAAGACATAAGAATAACAAAAATAAGTCTATCAAAGGTACCTAACCGTTAAAAATCCATGAAATAATGGAGAGCTTTATAGCTGAAGCGCACGCTTTTAGCTCATGCCTACGTTTAAAAACGTACAACGATTCTTAAAATGTGAAGGTCAGCCGTGGCTTGGATCGTGTCTAAAATAGAAAGATTATTGCCCTTAAAAACATGGTCACTATTGATACAATGGTCACGGATGGAAGATTTTGAGGGTTTTGATAAAAGTTGACCAGTTCATAAAGAAGTTCCTCTGTGTTGGGTGCATCTCACAAACAATTGGAGAGCAGTGCTCCCAATATACGATCGCTCGCAGCGGTCACACTTATAATTATAAATCACTGAGGAGCGCACCAGCATATCGGATACTTCTCTTCGATTAAAAAATGAGCCTACTTTAAAATTATTTTTAAAATATATACCCCACCTTGATCCATGAATATATTTTAAAAATCACATTAAAGGAGGCTCATTTTTTAATCGAAGAGAAGTATCCGATATGTTGGTGCGCTCCTCAGTAGTTTTACTTACATATAAGTGTGACCTCTGCGAGCGATCGTATATTGGGTGGGAGTACTGCTCTCCAATTGATTGTGAGGTGCGCCCAACACAGAGGAACTTCTTTATGAACTGGTCAACTTTTATTAAAACCCTCAAAATCTTCCATCCGTGACCATTGTATCAATAGTGACCATGTTTTTAAGGGCAATAATCTTTCTATTTTAGACACGATCCAAGCCACGGCTGACCTCCATATTTTAGAATCGTTGTACATTTTTAAACGTAGGCCTGAGTTAAAAGCGTGCGCTTCAGCTATAAAGCTCACCATTATTTCATGGATTTTTAACGGTTAGGCACCTTTGATAGATTTCTTTTTGTTATTTTTATGTCTTAGCCATCTTTTACAATCTGAATTTTGTCATGCTCAAAACACGGATGATGGATTTTTAATAATCCGAAACATCTGGTTTTTAATAATGTTTGTGATCACGTTAGTGCTTCTTTTTATCCTGAAAATAAGATTCCCAGTGAATCAACTTATCTCTAGAATATTATTGCTATTAATGCATTGTATAAGCCTCAATTTCTGGAAAGAATAGCACTGGCTGTACTTTTCAGAATAATGGAAGACATGCGTTAATTTAGATGTAAGAGGCAAGATAATTATGCATACCAACGTGTATTGTATGCTAGTACTTGCATTTAATCATGGTACATTCATTCAACCGAATGGACATTGTACATAGTTTAACAATGATTTTTTTAGCCTCTTACGCTCTTGTGCGAAAATTTTATCTTGTTGAGAATTTATTAACTTTATCTAATTTAGTATTTTTTCCATATCAGGATTGTAGTGGTGGCCAACAGGTAATTTTTCAAAACTTTGATTATCGATATATTTGTTCACAATAATCATTCCACCAAGCGCTATGGCGAAGTAAAATATTGCTGTGTCGGCGACAATTGCTGGCCTGCCATGTGTGTCCATGGGCTACCTGCCGCTGTCTGTTCTCTCCGCTCAGTGTCTCTTTAGTTATAGTTGTTGTTGAAGGTGGTGGTTTTGTGCTGAGCTGTAGATACAGCATTATATCTTTTTGCTGTTGAGGTTGTGCTGTACATGTTACAGGCTGTGTGTTTGTCCGATGAACCTAGTTTATTTGTTGCTATCGATAACATTATTTTGCAAAGTCTACGTTTCTGTCAATCGAAAGTGTCAGCTAATGAAAAAGTTATCTAGGTAAACATAATTGAGTTTTCAGAAAATAATAGAACGTTCACCTTTGTGAAACAGAAAAATAATGGCACTATTGCCTCAGACGGATGGCGTCCGGGGATAAGGGGAATTGGATGTAGTCTTCTCAAATCAAACATGATGGCGTTTTTTCCCCTAAATTGCAATATTGCTGACAGTTTCTTCTGCCTCGCGATCCGGGGTGCGGCGAGGCCGGATGCCGGTGGTTTTGTGCGCGGTCTTCGTGAACGTACAAAAAATTAGGATTCGACTAACCGCGATTTCTTTTGGAAGAGCAAAAGTCTTTAAGTAGCCCCCGCATAAAAAAAAATCGGCATGCTGGGGCGGTGTGGCCAAGAGGCTTGCGCTTGAAAAGTTGCGGCCAAAGTTGTGAAATTAAAAGGTAAAACTGAAGAAATTTGTTGTAAATGAACGCGTTTAGTAGATTGCCAATTCACATTTGTGCTTACAAGGTATTCGTTAACCTACTTTTTTAGCAATTTAAAAAGAAGTATAAATCACCAACAATTCATGGAAAACTTCATACAGGCTTAATAAATGAGCTAAAATGATAAGCTACATAATTAACGTTTTACTGTAATTCACTTGCGTAGATGAATGGTTTCTACCAACTCAGAAGTACACAGAGTAGTTAACATGGCATAGGAACCAACTTAGCAGATGGGAACACTTGGGGCACAGAGATCGGAACAGAAAAATGTGTTTGAAATTCCTGTAAGTTTCTGGCTTATGGTTTATTTAAATGGCTAAGCTGCAAGTGACTGCAAGCGCCCAGGTCGCGTAGTCGAGTCACTTAGGTGCATTGAAAGTATTTTGCTGCACTTAACTGTTCCGAAAGTTTTTGTTCCGTAATAAGTATTACTTCTGGGTTTAGATCGGCAGATCAGCGTTTATTACGATAAAAATTTATACCTTAGAATTTATATATAAAGTATAAAATAAAAAGTACAAAGTATAAAAAATGTATAAAGTATAAAATAATTATAAATACCCGTATCTTATGATATATATATGGCCATAACTAACGCAAGAACTAATATTATAATGGGGTTTTGAGTGACCTAGAAAACGACCATAAACCATCGACCTGTAAAATGAGTAAATCAAAAAGATAAAACCTGCTCTTTGCAGGAATGCAAAACACTTTTTTCTCCAGCAAACTGTGAATAACTTTTACTCATAACTGATATGAGTACACTTACCTCACACTGTGAACCACACTGTCAGAATACCATTCATACGTAGTTTTATACTATGCAGTGCCCTATTACCAAGGTCCTTAGGTTTCGATTGATAGTTTGCAGTTACAACATTATATTCATTCCAACTCGATACAATAAAAAAATTTAAAATCTCGGTAGCGTGACTGACAATTTTGTCTATGCTCATAAGCCCCATGCGTATCATGCAAAATCATGTACGTGATTCATCATCATAAAAATCCTAAACTGTATTTCACCATGAGATACATTACTTATTTTATACACCTCAACGCCGCCATTATCTTTAACTGTTGTGGGCGGTGCACCCACTCCTTTTGAATTTATTATTAGGGCCTTAAAGTTCTCCGCGTGAATTACTATTACCTAACACACAGCAAAAATTAAGCAGTTCCTAGGAGGGCCATTGGTCCTTAGCGTACGATGTCTGAATGAACGTCGATCAATGTGCGACGTTGCGAAGCATCAACAGATTTCCCTTGGGAACTAGAGGGAAATTATGCTGGTTTTATAAATTCTCTCGCGAACACTACATTAACCAGTGAATTTATGGGTCTTCAAAGTAAAATTGGCAATACTAATGTCTGCAATTTTTGCCGTATATAGTGTTAACTGAGCTGGCATTGCGGCATATATTCTTTCCTGTGTGATGGATCATATGAAAGCAAGACAGAATAATTTATGTTATTTATGATGCACGAGGTTATAAGTAATTCAATTGATATTGGGCACGTTCGATTGTGCACCAAAATTAAGCCTTTGAGGCATGACTTGTCCGAAACTTCCTACATGTGCACAGACTTCTATTCGTTGACTACAGTTTCAGGTGCGAACCCTTAATTGATTCTACTTCTAAGAAATTTAAGAACCCAAGAACTTACTGTACTATCAAAAATAGTTTTTAGTCGGTTCACCATAATCGAGTTGCCTCTAATACCTGCAACATGACTCAGATTGGAGAGACAAAGTTCCTGTCAGTAGTGCCGGACTAATCAAATCAAGTGAGCTTAGCTTAGATTGACATATACGACCCAGTCGACTGCGCCCATGATGTACTGAAATGTCTTAGGTCAGAAACTAAGTTATTGCTGGTTTTTACATTCCAGAATGTTATAAAACCGGCAGGAACTTATTTTTCGACCTAATAATTAAACAACATGTGATGAATAATATAAGAGATTTAATGTGCAATGATATGATCATTAATAACTATATTAACGTTGATTGATGAATGATGACGTTATACCTGGTGACTGATTATCTGAAAACACCACGTATAATGATCATCAGATGTATGAAGATGGTATGTACAATTATAATATTGACTGAATAATGAAATTAGGCGACGACTTGCAGTAGATATGATGCATTCACTGATTGATTTGACGTATTAGAAATGATTGATGCGGGAAATAATTGTATGGGCCGTAAGTTATTTTGTTGCAACAGTCAGGTTTTGGAGTAATAGTCCTTTTTGCCTCTTCACAAATGGCCTAATCTACTGTTATGGTTACAAGATAATATTACACCAAAAGAGTGGAAATTATTGTGACCAGTGATTATGTACTATGAGTTCACAAGAGTGATGGAAGCTCAAATTCTTCTTGAATTTTTGAAATATATCCCCCATGTCATGCTGAGCACCATCACAAAAGTCTACGGAATTCTTGTCGAAGATTTAATTTACTTTTTCGTGGCAAGAATTTGTCGAAGAAAGCGCTTACCTGAATTATATACAAAAAGAGCTTGGAACTGAGAATAAATAATGCAGATCCGACCAAAGTTAACATATTTGAACCACTAGGAAAATGTTTCGCTTTCTTTGTGCACACTGTGAGCCACGCCAACGGAGTACTAAATTAATGTTTAGTTTCTAAAAATTCTGTCTTCTTCATGAAAGATGCTTCAGAATATTTAATAGCCACGTTTTATATTTTGCTATGCTATAGGTTTAGGTTTTTGAAGATACGATCACACGTATACTCTTACGAGACTGATTCTCTATTCCAAGTAAATGTTCGTCCACCATGGTGAATTATTTTTGCAGAAACTGCAACTATCGATATTATCTATGCTCGCATATACATAGTTAGGTATGTTTTATGCGTACTTTAAATAAAATTTATTAATTCGAAGGTTTTAGACAAAAAATAATGCTATAATTCGCTTTCAGTGAAATAGAATCTATTTTTATGCACTTATACATACCCATGTTTTGGCTCTATTACTCAAGAGTCGGCGTTTATGATGCGCTGCCTTTCACTCACTACATTTACTTATTACATGCCCCGGGTGCCACAAATCACTATTTACTTTCTTTCAATCTTTGTTTATTACTCACTCGCACTACTGTTTACCTTTTTTCATTCATATTATTGCATATCACTAACCACATCCTTTCCATCACTGTGAATTACACTCACTACCGCTTACCTGCTATCAGTCACGGCGTGTTACTGATCCCTAATTACCTTCTTTCGATCTCTATCTAGTACTCAGTTTCCCTACTATTTACCTTTTTTTTCTCGAAGTACCATTAATCATTATTTACCTTTTTACACATGCGGCCTATATCTCTTTCATTACTATCGCCCTCTACTGTTCTATATGCGAGGACGGTTCTAAGCCACAACTCGCTTATCTTGCAAAGAAAACAAAGATATGCAGACCGCGGAGGAGGCCAATTAGCATTTCAAATGAGACTCAAGGCTTGGTGAAAGAGAGGCTTGTGGATTGTCATGCTCGTTTTGAGGTGACATGACTCGTCGAGTGGGGTGACGTCACGCCTCTGGAATTTGACGTCACGCTTGTGGTATGGTGACGTCACGCGTGTGGTATGGTGACGTCAAGCACGTGCGGAAGTACGTGGTGATGAATGGTGTGGTGATGTCACACGTGTAGGGGTGTAGCGTCGCGTGTGTAGGGTCCATTGAACGCGAGAGTAACTGAAGAAAGAAACCGGAACGAGCGCGACTGGAATAATCGCTAATCGGAATAAGCGCTTTATTGAAATCGCTCGAACTGGAATAATAGGCAAACACTTGAACTGTAGCCTAAGGTAGCCTAACCTAACCTAGCCTACCCCAACCTAACCTAGTCTAATCTGACCTATCTAGCTTAGCTTAACTTAAGATAGCCTATCCTCACTTGATGTAACCTTACCTAACCTCTCCTAACTTAACCTAACGTAATGTCCGCATGCGCTTATTTCGTTTCGTACGTACGGTATATGCTTACAGCGCTTATTGCAGCTTGCACGCCTTCCAGTCTAGCTCATCCCTGTTGCTCTCGTCCAGTTTCGCGTGTGTCCAGCTCTCCCCATATGTAAAGATGACGCCCCGCGTGTAATGAATGACTGTGATTCGTGTAGCATAGGGTGAAGTCATGCTTGTCATAGCGTAGAAACTGCAAGACACCCCTCATATATTAGATATTCATCTTAGTGGTAGAGCCCGTGCAAGCCGAAGCCTTGTCCGCGGCAACGTAAACGGCTGTGATATTGTGAGTTAGTGTGCACCTGCCATAAGAGAGAGATAGAGAGCTATACCACAATTAGTTTCTCGGTTCTTTGCTACTAAGCCTGTGCTCTATGCTACTAGGCCTCTTGTCTCTAAGCTACTGTCAAATGGTCTCTATGTTACTGAAACACTGGTCTCTATGCTACGAAAAACTGAAAAATTGCAGTCTCCGGGAGTTAAAACCCCACTTCTTGATAGTAAGAGTGCGCTGACAATTTTTATTCCGCCACCACCACCGACCACCACCCTAGTAGAGACTCCCTCGCTGTAGAGCTCGTTTTACCCAGCTAACAGACAATGAGCTTTCGAGGTTAGGCCGAGAACCTTGTAGGTTAGGCAAGCAAGGACTGGTTCTGCTAGTATTCTAAGGTGTTTTTAGAGCATAATCCATGTTACTTAGCGTCAGTCTTTGATTGGCCTCACCTAGCCTACGTCATTAGAACAGAAGTAGAACCAGTAGTTGTATTTCTTAACCTACTAGGTTCTCGGCCTAACCTTGAAAGCTCATTGTTGGCTAGCATAGTGTTTTATAGCGAGTACTAGGTTTCTATGCTACATAACGTAGCATAGTAACCAAAGAACGTAGCATAGTGAATTGTGATATAGAGAGTGCGAGAGGGAGAGAGAGAGAGAGCTGCCTTTGTTTGCTGAACACTTAAAACACGACTTAAAATCCTTTACTCTCGATGTAGCCAATCCTGCACGTGACTTTATAATTGACCAAGAAAGTTTAATCTGAGATGGATCGGAAATGTGAATGAAACTTCTTGATTTTCGGTGAAGTAAAGTGGTGACCGTGCGGTGCCTTCAGGCACGTAGTCTTTATGAGGCAGAAGACAGACAGCTAATTCGACGTCGCTGCCAGAGTTGTAGGTGGAGGAGAACGGCAAAGCGAGCTGTTTCTTGGACTCATTGACCAAAATAGCGCAAAGAAAAACAGCTGGAGGGCAAAAGATATCAGAAAAAAACCTGTCCCAAGAATCGTATAAAAAAGTGCAAAAATACTAGAAAAAAGACGAAGTCCTTGCCAACAATTTGAAGAAGGGATTTTTTCAAAAAGACCACTGGCCTTGAAACTGTTATGACCTTAGTGTAACGGAGATAAGTGTCATCTTTCATGAACAATTATCTAGGGAACTCTTCACGATTAAATCACTGAAGTGACGTGATAGAGCCTTAATATTATTCTATGAAAAAATCATTCTATAAATGCAATCTTTATAAATGCATAAGTGTAATACAATACAATTCCACCAGTGCGATCTTTATAGACATATAATTCCAATACAAAATAACTAAACAAATACAATCGTTGAAAACGTAACTATTGTTACTGACGACCAAAATATAGCTAACTGTTAACTATAGTATTAATGATAACCAAAGAATAACAGATAACTAATGTGCAACTCATTAGCAAAGTGTTACTGATCATCACAGTGTAGCTGAAACCCAAAGAGTGATTTCATAACCACAGTGTATAGCTGTTAACTTCACGGTACCAAACCTAGTTTACGTTTCAATTAGTCTCTTGCGGAAGGTATATACTGTGTTCGGTGATAGAGATGCAGTTCATAGATACTTTTTTTTACATTCCTATTGCCTTTCTTGGTATTGCGCTCACCGGTCTGAGCTTCAGCTGCAGACAGTCACTTGCGCCTGCTGGAATGACTTGTTTGTTACCTCAGCCAGCAGGCTGTGTACTGAGAGTGATCTTGTGAATCTGCTCCATAGGCAGAGTGTTGTCTGAATTTGTATGTTTTATAAGGCATACAACAGTGAAAAATTTTGGCTGCGTTCTTCTGTCCCTGACCACAATGTCTTTGGGAGAAATACACGGGCTGTAGCTTATGCCTACCTCTTTACATTCGAGACTACTCGGTGCCTAACTCCTGTGTTCAGTAGGTGTTTTCTACCCTGGTCCGTTTTGACCTGGAATTCTTTGCCTGGATTCGCTTTCGGCCTTAGGATATGCAGGCATTGAAGTCTAATGTTTTTTAGATGGATCTTCGTCAGCAGCGTGTCAGGCTTCCTGTTGTTGCATGTTGCATAAAATTTCATTTAGGTTTCATTACCTGTCCGTTTAGTTTAAAAAATCTAATACTAAGAATGACCGTCGTGTGTTTATATATTTATATTTTTATTTATCTATTGATAGGTTTCGTGTC
>LQNS02004412.1:7920472-7940440 GCA_001587735.2 Parhyale hawaiensis | reverse complement strand
TCCGTATATTTGCTACCTGACCAGCGTACATGATTCTACTGCTGTCGTAAGCCCACAGTTCACTTACTGAAGACAGTTCTGTCAGATTTGAGTGTTTGCAACGAGCCCTTGAAATTTCAGAACTGTGACGTCACAATTGCGTGACGCCACGGTTGCAGCGAGGATTCTTTGGTATTTCCACAGTGGCGTGACGTAATTTTGACGACACAATTCTGAAGATTTCAAGGACGTAGCGCATACACTCAGATTTGACATAACTACTAAAGTAAGTGAACTGTGTCTTGGCCTTATTAATTTTTTGATGCCCAAAATTGATACTTGCAATCTTACTAGAATGCGTTTAGCGCGTTCAGCTTAACTGGTGAAGTGATTCGTTTACAGAATAGCAGAAGTATCGCAGACAAAGGAAGATACAGACGCTCAACTTCTAAGCTCACCCCAAACCGAACATTCAACATCGTTGTGACGTCATTACTGTCACCTGGTGTGGCTGGAGATATCTAAATAGTCCTGATATGATATATAGAAAGATGCGATTTATTGCAAGTGATCAAAATATAACGCAGTCGTTGTCTCTAATTTTCTCGCAAAACCCCGAAGAAGAGCCCGGTCTGCGTTCATTTGACGGTGGTCAGCTACTTCTTCAGTAGTCTAGCCTACATCGGACAGAAAGCCCTCAATAGTCACATTTTCAATCCCACGAGAAGAGCAAATGTAGCATCCACGATCTCAAAACAATACAGAACCACGACAGCATCATGGGTCACCAGATACTTTCGAAATAATCTCACATGAAGGTGCAGCTCCGTTCTAAAGAGAAGTACGAGGCGTACGTACCTACAAGAGCCTGTTGTCTGCGGACGTAATAGATAGTTTATAGAGGCAAACTGAGGGATAGACAAGCACATAGCCTGAGATACCCTCTTCTGACAAGGACATTCTGCCATTAGTGTCTTGCACTACAGACAAACCCTATTAACTAGAACACGCTGACTTTAAAATAAATAAATATTGTTATCAGGTACATCTAGGCCCATGGTACACTAGACACAGCTTATTACTAGAGAGACATTAAATATCGGGTAATACCATCATTAACTACAAACTACACTGCATTGCAGCTCATTGTCTGATCCCTGTTTGAATATATAGTGTGCGCGCTGCCTCAGCTGTACATGTTAGATAGTTTGTAGTCAAGATCATTACGGATTAGCTTGATTAACGTGTTAGATTTTTCTATCATGATCTGGAGAATGAGAGTGCATTTTCTTGTCCTGACTTTGAGACAAGAGAAGTTGGCAGGCAGGCTGGCAGTTTTTTGAGAAGCACGGAATGTATTGGAGCGCGCACACCGAACAACACGGCGGCCTGCTCAACTGCCGCTGTTCGGTGTGCGCGCTCCAATTCATTCCGTGCTTCTCAAAAACTGCCAGCCTGCCTGCCAGCTTCTCGCTGAACTGCTCTTTGTGTGCTTTAGCCCTAATGTTTGACCAAAGCGAGTTATGGTAGAGAGGATAGCAACAGTTTTGAAATGACTGGCATTTGATCTCCTCCGAGTAGTGACCAAACTTCCTGATTAGCGTGTTACCTGCTGCTTATACTTTTCATGTTTTTCTCTCTCTCTATATCCTTGTTATAACGAAAATCACTGGTACTCTAATGACCCAGCTTAGGGAATCACTCGAAACCATTGAGACTTTATCGACAGGCAAGTTACTTTTCCTAGATTCCATATAGATGCAGGCAGTTTCAACAGCATTAAGTTCAATTCACAGTTTGTTGGCTTCCTGCTAGCAAATTGAGAGCAGTTTTTGCAGCCCGTTGGAATGGGGAGAGGCAAGGAACATGTCATCAGCATAACTGAGAGCATTTACCTCATCACTGTTAATAAAGCAGCCCATACACTGCAGCTGCGTACAGTTGGGTTTGGATACTGTCACCAGGAGTTGTTTCACTAAAGACATAAACACACTAGTAACCACGACACTCTACCCTTAAGACATACCACGTGAATCTTGCATTAAACAAACAAGGACACGCCCTCATAACCAGAACACCTTGTCCTCAAGACACGCTTTAGCGGTCTGCATTAAAGACACACCTTCCTAACCAGAACACTCTGCCACAATTAAAACACACCTCCCCCTTCCCTCCATAGCTCCATGCAAATGACAGGCATCCTACGCTCAGCAAAGAACAGGCCAGACCGGGTCCCGTACCCCTCTCGATAAAACAAGCCTCTGTAACTTCGAAGTCGAAAATACCTCGTAAAAACCCGCTTTTTAACTTCCGGACCCCATTAAGAATGAGTCGTGAACTCCGTTTTTACCTGGTTTAAACAAAACCGACCCCCTTTCACGTACCTAAGGATACAATTCTCGCTCGGGTTCAATGAATAAAGCAGTAGTTAGTAAAATAAAATCTGAGCCGAACATTATGGGTGAAAATTGCCCTGTAACATGCCAAGCATTAGTGAAACACAAGTCAACAAGTGCAAAAATACCAGTTTTTATATCTTGCAGTACCATGCTCATGAGTGTATCAGTTCTTCAATAACTCATCATGAAAATTATTAAAAAGACGTGGGTAAAAAAGACATCGCAACCAGGTATAATTTTCATTACATGTATACTGTGATAACATATATTATTTATTGACTTGAGGTGTTGTTTTCACCACATTCGAACAATATACATACAGTGTCGGCATAAATGTTCGAGAATTTCTTAACAACAATGAAACGATAGAGAATTTTGAGACCATATAAAATAAACCTTTTCAGCACGTGCTGTATCATAATATGTAAGTGTAATTGTTCTCTATTTCACCGAGAATTTACTGTCACAATTTGGTGATGATAAATTCTAAAATGCTTCAATCGTTTTAGGAGAATAAAAAATTGTTTAGCGAAAGGATGCGTGCAACTTTGAGTTAAAAGGAAATATTAAACTCTCAAACACAAGATACGAAATAGCAAATAAAATATAGTATTTTTTTCGATAGATTATTGAGCTCGTTATTTCTGTTACAATTCATCTCTATTTAGTTCAAAATGAATTGGGTTGAGCCATAAGTCATAAGCATTTTTAATTATATTTTATTCCCTAATATCTTGGGAAAATGCATAAAAATTTATCATCAAGTGCATTTTCGTTATTATGGATGATTTTTCCCATCGTTCAAAAATGTTCATGATACTCTGGATATGAAAGCCTCCTGATATTGAGCGAAAGCATCCGTTCAACCAAGCACTCAATGCTACATCATTATTGAACGATACCCAGCCCAATGCATTCGAAAGTGGCGGCATGTCATGAAAATTTGATTTTATAAAGTCTGGCGAGTATGGAGTATGATGCTCCACTTCTCATCTAAGTTCTTGAATCTCTACTTTGGTCATGTTGGCGAAATGAGGACCGGCGTTCTCGTGCGGCAGAAAAACAAAGTTTTAAAGATTTTTTTTATTGCTGAATTAAGTGAATTATTTCTTTGAGTTAGCACAGTTGTTGTACGTAGAGCATCGCTGTCATAGTCTGCCTACCTGCAAACACTTTGTAATGGGTTATGCTTCCCCTGTCCCACCCATTAAACGTACAATATGGTCTTTCGATGATGAAGATTTCGTTTTGCTCGAGAAGTCGCTTATCTCAATCGATAGCCATTCTTTGCGCTGCTTCGTATTAACGCAAAGACACCATTCAGTGTACAAAAAGAGCTTCTTTTGACCATGTGTTAAGAGATGAGCCAGCAAACTCGCGGAAATCGTGGACTTCTGATTTGTGTTGCTTTCTTCATAGAGTGTGGCACCCTTGCGGCAAGTTTCTAAACCTTGCCTATTGACCAAAAAACGTTCCCAACTGTTTTATTTTTTCGAAAGCAAGTCATATGTGCCACCAGTTCTCTAGCAGTGGGATCTGAATTTTCGTGAAAAAGTAGGTTTAATTCGCTCCTCATCAAACTCAATTGGTAGAGCGGAGAGTGGCCTTTGTTTCAGCTCAATATCCCTTATTTATAGAGGCATTGGAGGCTCCTAATTTCTGTTTTGAGCCATGAGAGAGCTGGATACTATTTCGGCAGGGCCTTGAGTTGGTAGTTCATGGAGATTGCCCTCTTCGTAATAGGTACCATAATTAGAGAGGGCTGCTTCTCTAGGTATAGGTTGCAGATTTGTTTGCGTGGTCGGCGCGTATTTGCAAGACTCACTTTAATATTCCGAATGGCGGCATGGCCACAAATTTTGGAGTGAGGCGGTCACCGACCTGTACTCACAGCCCGTTATGAAATACGTACATATTTGGTGGTGTTTTCGAAAATATGTTGTTCGTCAACTGCGCCCCGTTTTGAAACTGTAAGAAATTTCAACATGTCGCGTTCAACCAAGAGCTTCACTGATAATTCTACCGACTGCAACGTTCACATGGTACAGGTTTTCTAACAATACAGTTTTTGGGACATGGAAGTGCCGAACTGTAGGGAAGTTTAGATGAGCAGTGTCTGAAGTGTCAAGAAGTTCACTGAAGGGTGTAGATGGACTCGTTTTTTATCAGGCCTCTTCCATCTAATATGCTCAAGAGATGCAGCTGATAGTTTTCAGCAATCAATAACAAACACTTACCTGTCTATACGATATAGTTACTCGTAGCTATTATTAGCAAGTGGCATTGTTTATTTCTCTTTTTATTTCTTAGTCACCCTAGATACATGGTACAACATGCTTCTGCAAAGTAAGATAACCAAGCAATGTCCCATTACATTTATAGATCTAATTCGACTATAGGTGGGCATGAATATATTTACATATATATAAGTTTCATTGAAGACCAAGGAATGCTTTTTATTTTCGATCTTCTTATTTGTTTTTTTTTTCGATTTTCCTCACGCACGATTTTGCTGAAGATGGTAAATGAAAAATCAAGATTCCAGTTGATTGCATTATATTGAGAATATCTTCCGACGTTTCGAATGTATCATACATTCATTTTCAAGGCAAACGGTGAAACTTCAAAATGAGCTGATGTAAATACATAGCGATCGTATTCAAGGTAACAATTAGTAAATTAAGCGTTGCTAATCAAGAAAATAATTTTAATGTCCGTACGAAGTTTGTAGTTTGTAAGTTGATAGCAGGAAGTTCCTCTTTGATGAGGATTGCTTCACCTATCGATAATCTCGTCGCGTCTGCTAGTTTCATGACGATGTCGGTGGAGTCTTCGAACCTGCCACGTGTCAGAGCCATGTGATGTTTCACTCTTGTGTGGGGCTCCAGTCTGTAGATCGCAGGTCAGGCGGTGGCTCAGAGGCGTTGTCGCCAGTCCAATAAAATTCATATTAGGAAAAAGTTCAGAGCCTTCTTGTTTGCAGTTGAATTTATAAATAGCATTGGATTCTTGCAGCTTCTCTGTTTTCTTCGCAGGGTTGTTTCACATTACAAGGTTTTCAACTTTCTTGTTCTGGTATAATAGTTTCAAGACAGAATTCTCTCGTGGAGTTACGTTGCGATTTACTATTCCTTTGAGAATTCTTTCGTCTGTTCTGTAAGTGTCGCTCATTTGATTTTTTATAAAAAATTCGGAGGACCATATTGTCGTTACATTGATGACATTTTCTTGATGGTCCAAGACATTAACCAACTTCTGAAAACCCAGAAGAGTTTGGAAGATAGCTCCGTCCTAAAATTTACCTACGAAATTGGACAAAATAATGCCCTTCCATTCTTGGACATACTTGTCAAACCTGGAAATAATTCTTTCCATACTACAGTGTTTCGAAAACAAACAGATGACGGTAAGATGATGACTGCAACTAGTGAATGCCCGGAGCGGTATAGACGAGGCGTTTTAAGAGCATTTATGTCACGTGCTTTCAGAACTTGCTCATCCGAAGCCGACTTAGCATTGGAACTGAGAACATGCAAGCAGCTCTTAGTGAACAATGGATATTCTAACGGCGCCATTGATAATGAAATCAATAACATCAAGACTAAGTTACCAAACTCCAACCCTGAAGACCATTCAAAAAATGAAACTTCCAAGTTTCCCACAAAAATCAAATGAGCGACGCTTACAGAACAGACGAAAGAATTCTTAAAGGAATAGTAAATCGCAACGTAACTCCACGAGAGAATTCTGTTTTGAAACTCCTAATCTACTTCCAGAACAATGAAAGTTGAAAACCTTGTAATGTGCAACAAGCCAGCGAAGAAAAAAGAGAAGCTGCAACAGGCCAACGTAATTTACAAATTCAACTGCAAACAAGATGGCTGTAAACTTTTTCCTAATACCGTATGGATTACATTGGGCTGACGACAACAACTCTCAGCCGCAGCCTGACTTGCCATCTACAGGCTGGAGCCCCACACAAGAGTGAAACATCACATGGCTCTGACACGTGGCAGGTTAGAAGACTCCACCGACATCAGCATGAAACTAGCAGACGCGACGAGATTATCGATCGGTGAAGCAATCCTCATCAAAGAGGAACTCTCTGCGATCAAATTACAATGTACATACTTCGTACGGACGTTAAAATTATTTTTTTGATTAGCAACGCTTAATTTACTAATTGTTACCTAGAATACTATCGCTATGTATTTACATCAGCTCATTTTGAAATTTCACCGCTTGTTTTTAAAATGAATGTAAGATACATTCGAAACGTCGGCCAGTATATTCTCAATATAGTGCCATTAATTGGAAACTTGATTTTTAATTTACCATCTTCAGCAAAATCGTGTGTAAGGAAAATCGAAAAAACAAATAAGAAGATCGAAAAAAAGTATTCTTTTGTCTTCAATGAAACTTGTATAAGAGAACGACTTCTGCCAGCCTACATAAATATATATATATAGTATATACGCACAAACATATACACATCTACCAACGATTAAAGAACATTGTACGGACACTAAACAGACGTCTTATGCAAATATTTATTAGCGTGTTTTAGTCTACTAATAAGCTACCAATTTGAAGGAAATTAGTTTATTGTTCAGATGCAAACCCATCTGTAAAATTTTAAAACATGCACAACACCCGTAATAGGTTGCTGCAGTATACGCAAGCTTGCTCCTTAACGAATTATAAATGTTTTTATATTCAATTAAACATAGCAAATGCTATGCTCCTACGGGAAACGCAAGCTCGACATTATCGCGTAATCACTGAGACTTCGTCCACCTATCAGAACTCCGGAAGCCTTCAAATATTTGAGAGACTCCGTCTTAAAAAAGTACTCAGGTTTTCTGATCAAAGACGACCAGAGACGGATCAATATAAACAGAAGTAGCATAGCCACGCTTGGAAATGAACTTCACGTATGTCGACGCCGATCTCTTCGAGAATCTGAAATCTGCAGCAAAACTGAAGATCTAAAGAAAACAATAAACTGACATGTAACGTTTGTATTAGAAATATTAAGGGCTGTACTAACAAGCAAAACCATATATATAGACTTCGATTGACTGCGTGAAGAACTTATCGAGCTAAACGCTAACCTCTGCTCAAGTGCAAGTTCTATCAAATGGTAAAAACGTTGCTCTGCCTCATACTAAAGAGGACAAACTCTTGGAACTACAGAAGCAGTAATCAAACAATTAAGTAATGTCCCTTCTGTTGATAGGATTCTATTGAGAGCGCGAGTCGCTACAGCTTTGGAAAGCTGCAAAAATAAATCAAATATATCACGAGAAGAAAGCCAAGCCTTGAAGCAACTGAAGGAAGACGATTCCATTGTAATAGCTCCAGCTGATATTCCGTTACGAGAACACCAGAACCTGTTTCTTCTAACGGTGTTGTTATAAATCGTAATAGAGTTACTAGTCCGTTGAATGGCTGGACACTGACTTTTAGGTTGTTATCTCCGTCACTTTAGTTAGTTATTTCGGGAATTTATTTACTCTCAGTCAAGAAATCAGTGACGAAACTTGCAGAAATCATACCATGAAGAAATGTGTTACCCAGCTTTTTTACGCTTTAATTAAAATTCGTAAATCGGCAACCCAATTCGTCCAATAGTGTCATTCATCGATTCGCCTACTTATTTCAACGCCAAAATTCTTTCTCGAATCTTGACGCCAATTGCTGATGCAGCTTCACAGAAGCTAAAGAACGCATTTAATGCTAAACAGATTCTGCAAAACGTTGTCATTCCCAACGACTATTACTTAGTTTCGTACGATGTAAAAAGCCTCTTCATCTGTATTCCTCAAGATTTGGCTCTACAATGTACCTCAGAGAAACTGACTGATGTGAATTCTCCAAACCAAACCACTAATCTCTCAACTAGTTCCATCATGAAACTCCTACGGTTCTGCCTACAATCGGACTACTTCTAATACAACAACCAAATCTACCGTCAAGTAAAAGGAACACCGATCGATTGGATCACCAGTAGCTGTAGCTTTGGTCGAAATAACGATACAGCAGTTAGAGCACAACATCCTCCTATAGGCACAGTGTCCATTCCTGTTCTGGATCAGATACGTCGACGACATCCTCACTGCAATCCCAATTCATCATTGTACAAGTTTCTTACAGCATCTTAACACCTTCGACGAAAGCATTAAATTTTCAATGGAGACAGCAAAAGAGGGAGGCATTCCTTATTTAGATTTAAGTATTTACAGACTGCAAAATGGAAAATTGGCCTTCTCCATCTATCGTAAACTAACCAACACTGGAAGATATCTTGACTTCACATGTTACCATCCGCTCTGCCAAAGAAGACGTGTGGCCCATTCGCTCTACCATCGAGCCGACACATTAGGTAGCGTTGAGCACAAAAAAAGAAGAACTCTAGAAGGTTAAATAGCTCCTTTAAAAGAACAACTTCCGAACCAAATTTACTCATTAAACTAAAAAAAACAGTCTAACAACAAAACTAACTTTGCAATTCAATTTAAGAATTCATTCCACCTTCCTAAAACTTGTAAGACAGTCACATGTCAACTTTCTTATCACAATGCGGGCATAAAACTTTGTAACCGCATAAAACACTGTATTAAAATTCATCACAACGTGAAAAATAAATGCTGATATACAGTTTTTAATATTTTGCCGAAACCAATTTTGCTAACAACGATCAGTCTCAACGTCTCAAATACGTCAACGTACCTTACATCTAAGGCTGCTTAGGGAGGGTGCAACGTACGCTCAAGCCATACAACATTGTCTTGGCCAATAAAGCTACCAATACTATCTAGAAGCAACTATGCCATGTCAGAGACAAAAGAACCAATGATGAGTCGAGATATCTACTATATAATAATTCACGCAGTATTTTTATTTATTTATTTGTTTATTTATTTATTTATTTATATATTTATATCTTTCCTGTCACGCTCTATGGGAATAACATAGGAGAAAATTCAGATTTCAAATTGTAAAAAAAAAGTGGGGTACCTTGGAATCTTTTTCTTCAGTATTAGATAGGGGAAAAATAATAACATAGGAGAAAATTCAGATTTTAAAATGTAAAAAAAAAAGTTGGATACCTTGGAATCTTTTTCTTCAGTATTAGAAGACGGCGGGGGTTTTGGTGAAGTGTTAATTTTTTGCCGTCATTTATAATGACGGCATGGGCCACTANGCAATGCTCTTGTGGTCTTGGACAAAGAAGATTGCCACAACAATATTTAGCATTATCTCAATGATCAGGCAACTTACCGACCTGTGACTGAAAATCCAACAATAGAGGCAGTGAAATCAATCAATAAAGCCCTTAAATAAATGAGAGACAGTCAAGAAATCAGTGACGAAACTTGCAGAAATCTTACCATCAAGAAATGTGTTACCCAGCTTTTTTACGCTTTAATTAAAATTCATAAATCGGCAACCCAATTCGTCCAATAGTGTCATTCATCGATTCGCCTACTTATTTCATCGCCAAATTTCTCTCTCGAATCTTGACGCCAATTACTGATGCAGCTCCACAGAAGCTAAAGAACGCATTTCATGCCAAACAGATTCTGCAAAACGTTGTCATTCCCAACGACTATTACTTAGTTTCGTACGATGTAAAGAGCCTCTTCATCTGCATTCCTCAAGATTTGGCTCTACAATGTACCTCAGAGAAACTGACTGAAGTGAATTCTTCAAGCCAAACCACTAGTCTCGCTACTAGTTCCATCATGAAACTCCTACGGTTTTGCCTACTATCGAACTACTTCTAATACGGTAACCAAATTAAAAAAACACGCATCGGAGAACATGCTAGCAATGTGCGGAGGAAGCAGGAGTTGTCCCTAATTTTTCAACACTACCTGCAGTTAATAAAACCATTCCTTTAACTTTGTTGATGCCACAGTATTGCAAAAAGTAAAACATTGGTAAACTAGCAAGATATATAGGTGAAGCGTTCTATTATTATTATTAAAACTTCAGGGATTAAGGTTAGGCCTCAAGTTCTGTACGCATTTTGAAGGTCTAGTATAGCGTACAAGAATTTAACTAAATTAATAGACACATAGAAGTTCCTGAACAGCTGCTGCCTCTGCTCATCGATTGCTGCACTTATATTAATTTCTTGTTATATTTTTTAATCTCACTCATGAGTAGCATGGATACCTCTCTTTGTGTATAGCTCCAATTCATTTTGCATCTTTCCCCTGATGACGGCTGAAGCAAGTTCATGCCGAAAACTTGGGCACATTAAAAATCTTGCATTGAAAAAATTTTTTAATGTCATGGAAGAACCTTTAATACGATTCAAAGCTATGAAACTAACTTTTTTAGCTGTAGTTTCCGATAAGTTGCTCTTTTGGACTCAATTTTGTCGCACCAATCGATGATGCCTTAATAATGTGATTGTATCTTTTTGCTATAAGCTACGCATAATTACAAAAATAAGAAGATTTTACGATATTTCTTTTCTTGTCTTTCTTGTCCAGAAATGCAGCAATACGTGTTTTAGTCGCTCATATAATTAAACACGAGTGCAGTTAAATCTTCATTCATTTACTCTTCACCCACTTATTTGCCGCATATGCATGCATGTACATTTATACTATTTAGAATAATATTAACGCTTAACTTTTCAGTGGCTCATCTGCGCATTTACTGTGGACATATTGCATGTATGAGAACCGTAATATTCCATTCCGTACGAACTTAATATACTCTTATTTAACATGTATATATTTACCAAAAGATTACAGGACCACTTTATTATACGTTCATTAAATTAGATTGTGGTCCTATTTGCTACATCTTGGCATATTTAGGAGCAGTTTACGGCAACACTCTACAGCACATTAAAGTAATCCGGACGGCAGAAAATTCTGGAACGATTGGCAGCTTTGAAGCGTCGCCTGAAGATTCTCGACGAAAAACACGATCGGGAATCGCGCCGAGTGGTCGACTCAGGCGGAGTTTTAAATCCTTACGCTTCAAATGATGCCACTCGCTGGCAAGTCCCACCTAAAAAAGACTTTATTAAATCACTCGAATTTGGCACATGAAAAGCTACTTTCGATATTGAACGGAATTCGGTAATCCAGGGATTGAGGTTAGGTCTCAAGTTCTGTACGCATTTTGAAGGTCAAAGGAAAACATTAATTATTTCATTGCAGTTTTGAATACTTTGAGATTGCTTCTATCACCGTAAGTTATAAATAATCGGTCATAGTTTACTAAGGATTCTAAGTTAAACTTATAATTCATATGCATGACATCTTATCATAGAGTCTCTCAGTAATGTTTCACACCCATCTTCATACGAGGACAGGTGTTGAGTTATTCATTTTTAAATGTTTCGTCTTTTCTGAAATAGTTGCTTCACAGTTGACTATTCATAAGGAACTTAACAGTTCAGTCAAATTACTTACGGCTTACATTTACAGATTGGTATCAGTGAGCTCGATTAGTTGTTAGCTTAGTCAGGTAAAATAATATCAAGCCACATATACACAGTTATAATCACCTTTCATCACAAGAAACCTAACTTTTTTCGACCACTAGCTAGCAAAAAAAAAAAAGAAATAAAAAAATAAGATGAAGAACGAGAAAAAAGGTTAGAAATACTTATTATATAAAAATGCAATATGAACGAACAGAGGACAGAAGTATGTCCGTGTTGCAAGCACTGTTGCATGGGTAGATCCAAGGATTGTGTTTTAAAGCGTAGTGGTGCAACAAACAATTAAGTTGCAGATAAATTCGGGATTGAAGGGCACACGACAAACTGATTTTAGTCAAAACTGTATCAAGTTTAACCTCTAAATTAGTGGCGATATTTGTTTCGTGTCTGTTCTTAATTTTTTTCTTTTCATCCAATGTATGTATTATTTCGGAACAACGTGGCAGTTGTTTTGGCGCAAATATTTTAGAACTTAAGTAGTACGCCATAACAGATAGATAGTGCGTGTTTCCGTAACTTCAGTTATTATTACAATTCTAGGTACTGTATATTTTTGTAAAATTTTTAGTTCTGTGCTTCCACACCTAAATTCTTTGTTGCCCCGTCAGCGCTGCGTCTCAGCACTTACGTTATTATATTAACCAAAATAACACTTGTCTTAATATTTTTCACGGCAGTGCTTCTCATACCTATTGATATCGAAGAACATAAAAGGCGAAGCATAAATGCTGGACAAGCAATTCACTGTTGAAGAAAACACAGTGAGCTTCACTGCCACGAATGAAGCAGCAAACTGTGATGGCATCAAGGCGGTTTGAACTCCCACGCTCACGTTCAAATTCGTCCGTATGAGCCCCGTGTTGGCGCGGATCAGATGCCGGAGCCGATGGGCTCTTGAGGAAAATTGTGTCTGGTGTAAGCTCAGTAAAGTGCGCCTTACAAGCGGCTGTGCAGCAGTTGCCTGATCCAGCACTTAACGCACAGCTTTGGTGCTTGCGAAAAGATGAGTTGAAAGCGGCTGAAGATTTGATGGTGATTGTGCTTACGAGTTGCACATGGCGAGATACAGTCGCAGATCAGGAAATGCTGATTAGCCAGCATTTATTCTTTCAGTGGCGAAATAGGAGAGATGCTTGCGGAAGGAATTTCAAGCCAGATTCTATCGTTATATTTTGAAAGCGAAGACTGTTGGCTTTGAGATGAGCTACAGTAGAAGCAGTAGCTCTGAGAGGGTCGGAGCCTGGGCCACGGCTTCTTTCTGGGAATGGGCTTCTTGGTCCGTCAATGACACGTTCTCTAGCTAAACATAAACACTCACCATCCCTAAAAAATCAATTTAATAAATATAAATCCTAGCCTATGCAAACGTCTAGGGTTTGTTTATTGCTCCATTTAAATTTTACTCGTTGCTTGTGGCCTGGACGTAAACTTTAAGTTTCGTATTCATTACGAAGTGTAACAGACCGATGCCATGTTTGTGCTGACCTAATCGGCTCTAACACATAATTACCCTGCAATCAATTTAGCTCTAAGATATGGTTAATTGTGAGAACTGCTACAATTAATACGGTCCCTGCACCCCGTGAAACTGACGGCGTGGATATACATATTCTACCCCCGCGACCATATTCTATAGTTCTAGTTAATAGATGTATCCTAGCCTTGTTTTAGTGTGAAATTCGATTGTTATACCGCAACCATTTCTAGTGTTAACTTTGATAGTTACATCCCGACCGTGTTTTGAGTGTTAAATTTAATAGTTACACCCGGCCGTGTTATTATTATTATTGATAATATTTATGCTCTGACCGTCTAGGGTGTAAAATTTCATAGTTGTACTCTGATCGTGTTCTAGTGATAAATTTCATATAAATATAAATTTAGATTCAGTGAATGCGCTATATAAGCACTAGTTGTAAATTCATATATGCAGACTTCCTGAGCCATCTGATCGAGAGCGATCTAGTTCCAAATTTGGTTAGATGTACTTTCAACGCCACTGGTGTTTTGCATCAGACTACTTTTTTGTTAATTTATAAGGGTGTTTATCACTATTTTTATTCGCCCATGATCATCATGGTCATTTTTATATGCAAATAAATGCCACTATTTTATAGCCACGTGTAAGCTGTAGGGAATATGGACAATTTTGGCCTATCCTGCTTCAACAGATGAAATTTACATATTTTACCAGATGAAAACTTATGCACGAATAAAATACTTTCTTTAATAATGTAGAGAGGCAACCCTGCTGCTGTTGACAGACTAGGAAGGGGCCTCTCGCTATGACAACCATAATCGTCTGGAAATAAGTGGCTCCAAATTTGCTTTAATCTGCAGCTCTTGATGACGATCGGGCCAAACAGCTCTGCTGAGAGCCCAACTCATGCAAATATCATACCATTTCTTCATTACTTATTTCATTTTGCAACCACACAACTGCAGCAAAAACAACTGAAATTTGCTCACGAACTAACAGTAAAAGAGTCGTAACAGTGAACAGCCCGGGTGAAAGTGACGTTCGTTTTCATAACGGGAAGTAAAAATTGTTGCACGAAAAATTGAATTTGCTTTGGGAATAGAACTTTTCCTTAAAAGAATTCTTGGCTGCTCCAGCCCCTGAAACGTAAAATAGCATCTTGGGCGGCCAGACCTATAAAGGCCGTTGCGAAGCTATAAAGTATTTTTCCTGATAAAGTTTTGTGATCATATATCGGACTCGGTTAATTTACACGATTTTTTTATTTTTATTTTTTTATATCTCAAATGACGAGGTCACACTGGCCTGAAAATCCTTCCGTATGTTTACAATTAGAGTCTTTGCGGGTACTCACAGCCCGTCAGCTCTAGACAGATGAACGGATTTTCACCAAAAGTTAATCATCTGTTACTGTTATCACGCCTAGCAACCCCTGAAAATTTCGTGAAGATCCGTCCACAATTTTTAGAGTAATGTTGGTGACAGACAAAGAGACAGACAGATAAACAGAATAACAAACGGACAAACAGGACGAAAACATAACATCATTGGCGGGGTTAAATATATATACATCGCGGTGCGGAAGTTGAGCTATGTCGGCCTCTGCTGTGTCTGTGTCCGAGGGCAGAGGGCAATGTGACCATCGTAATGTGTCTGTTCAGACCGAGTGCCTCTCTGACACTTGCAGTGGAAGATCGTGCTGTACTACATGCGCAGCTTGTCCCATAAACTAACAGTTCCGTCCACTACTACTTGCATCCAAAGTTTCCTCGACGTGATTTGCCCTCTACGACAATTCACTGCATGATAGATTAAAGCACAGAACGAGAGGCAGTTGCAGTCCAGGAAACAAATAACGAAAGAAGGTTAAGATGATATTATTTAAATTAGGTTAAGGTAAAATATGTAAGGTAAACGGTAGGTAAAGTTAGTCTCGTTTAGATTAGATACAACACATCTGGGCTTGATTTGATTACGTTAGGCTAAGCTTTGTATGGTTAGCTTAGATTTGATTCTATTGATTTTAGAGCATTCTAAAACAGTATTAAATTAAATTATTTAAAGGTTCAGAAATCTTATTCCACTGAATTGTCCTCCCCCTAACCCATGCATATACGAATACAACTTAACCTAAACTAACCTTGCGAAATCTAATTATTAAACGTAAGGAAACCTAATCTTACCGAATCTAAATACCTAAGCCTACCTTACTCTAATCTAATCTAGGTAAATTAATCTTCATCTCTTTTGTTATTTCCTTCCTAAACCCCTCGTAATTGTCTTTCGTTCTTCACGTGGTACTATCGGGCACTGAATTGTCTCGCGATTGTTTGTCTGTCTGCCTATTTTTTCTTAAAGCTATAACTCAAAAAGTAATGGCTGTATTTTTATTAAATTCATGCGAATTATTAGGTATAATACGAAAAGTGGATGACCAAGTTTTCGTGATGATCTGTTGGTTCGTTCGTTTGCTTGTCGCTATGTTTGATTTTATTATTGTTAGCACAATAACTTAAAAATTTTTGGATGCATCTCTATGAAACTTACAAGAGTTGTTACTAATGTTAAAAGTTATGAATGATTAAATTTTGGTGATGATCCGTTGGTCTGTTTGTGTGTTTGACTTACGTTTGTCATAACGTTTGTTGGCAGCATAACTCAAAGAGTTATAAACGGATCTTCATGAAAATTCCGGGAATTTTTCATGCTATTAACACGCGCAAATGATTAGATTTTGATATTGATGGAAATAAAATCATGGTTTCAGAACCAATTTGAATTTTCCGTCACCGTTGCCAAGCTTGCCAGAGGCATGCGCTCTCAGAGTGCTCTTTAGTTTTATATATAATCGAACTGACTTATTTGGGAGAGGCTGCCCAATGATGTGAAAAGTCCGCTAATGTGAAGCATTTTTCCTTTTGGCGAATCACCTATAATGTAAAGAAAAAAGAATGTTATTTACGCGTATTCCACGCCCACCCCGCATAACAGCCAGCCAACTGCTGACTTACCAGAGTGTGTGACACCCTGGAGTATTAGACCTTCATTATAGGCTTCATACCCGATATTCTTGCCCCTGGCTCATGTATTCAGCCAAGCAGATTTTATCCATTGCATCCGATATTCGTTACGCTGTGTCTTTAGATCAGATGTTCCAACTTTGTCTATTTCCCTGATAATCGTAACGCGGTATCCACAGATGGAAGCTTCAACTTTGCCTGGCATCTGATGTCCATTATACGGTATCCGTAGATCACAGGTTAAATTTTGTTTTTTGCATCTGATCTCTGTAGATCAAGGGGTCCTAATTTATTCGTACCATAGGAGTTGTAAATTTTGAGTACTGTATTGCTAAAACAATTTTCCTAATAATAAGTTACTTAAACACGCAATTATTTATATGAAATGATCCCTATACCATGTGTTACTTGTCGACTATTGATCTTTATGTAATCTATGTTTCTAGACCATTATATTATGGTAATAATGGTTATGTGACGTAACTCCCCCATAGCTTTGCCCCTGTTTGTTACTGTGCGGTGTACGCCACTGAATGATTCACAGGACCTCTTGTAAGCGTGTTTGTCTGTGCAGGCAATGCACTTCACACCATCTCCCCTGTCCGTGCTCGTGCTCCCGCTACTGTTCTCCACCATCTGTTGCCACTCCCTGAGAGGTGCTGGGCCGGCCCCTGGGGTGGACCAGCTGCTTCGGAGCCACGTGGGGCTCGACATACCCCCTCTGGATGACGGCAACCCAGGCTTTGTACCTGACGCTGCTCTTATGGCCAACTTTGAGGCTGCAGCTGGTGAGCTAGCATGCACTAGATATTCACTACAAGTTATGTCCTTATAGCTTCTCAAAGATGTTACTTTGACCATTTTTTCCATTCCATTAGGTTCTCGTGTTCCTTTTGAATGGACGTTGATTTTTATCGGTTTATAAAGTTACTCTGAATTTTATACATATTAATTATAATGATTTGTAGATATGTTCTTTTTGAGTCAAAGTATAGTTTGATTATCACCCGCGAATGAAGTTTGAGAGGTGATAATGATTTCGTTGAACATCTAAGTATTTGTATTTGTTTATATGCATATCTGTCAGTCCACCAAAAGAGGTAGAAGTAGTTGAGCACTGTTCATAAAGTTTTAGGCAGTCAGGTGAGTTGGCTGAGATTTGAAAATTGGCAAAAATTTTGAATTAGCGGACCATCAAAAATGACGGCGTTGAATCTGCTACTCCACCCAAAAAGGGGCAGAGGGTGTCAAGCAAGGATAATAATTTTTGTGGGTAGTCAGGTGAATTGACTTAGATGTGAGTAATGCCAAAAAATCAGAATTAGCTGGCCATCGAAAATGACGGCGATGAATTTTGTTGGCTGACCACACAAAACGAGGAAGAAGGAGTGGAGTTATGTCAATAGTAGTTTTCTTCTGTGGTCAGGAGGGTTCACTGAGATGCGAAAAGTGGCAAAACTCTAGAGTAAGTAGGCCTTAAAAATGACGGCATTGAATATGCCTCCACTGCGGATGATGGTCTTACGCCACGAGGAGTTCTAGTTAGTTTATGTATTCATTTTGATTCAATTACTATTTTCATCCTTCTACATACTAAATATTCCGAATGAGCCCTTGTTTTACAATTTCAATCACATATTTTGATTAGCATTTTTAGTTTTTTTTTTTAGAAATACTAGACGAGCTGTCTCGCTGAATTGAAATAAACGTACGTGGTAGCTCTTTAGTGTCGACAAATATTCAATAATGCACGAAGGGTTGAAGAACCCCTCAGCCCCATTGGAATAAGGGGTCCAGAATATTAGCAACTGTCCCCCAACAAAGTTACCTATCACAAAAACTATGCAACCCTGTCAGCAATTTGACATGAAAATCAAAACGGCAAGCAGAGTATGGGCATTCAATACAAGGAATTTTGAGGACAACCCCGAGGGCATTATAATTCCTTTGTATAAAGCTTTAGTGCGCTTGTATTTAGAGTATGATGTTCAATTATGGTTGTCAAATTAATTCAACGATATCAATAAAATTTAACAAATACGGAAATAACGCAGAGCAATAAAATTTATATTTTAATTTTCTGCCCAAAAGCCATAAGAGTGTCGCCTACAGGAAGTGTGCTTCATCTCTCTTGAGAAGGGACGACTCTGAAGGTAAAATAATACAAACATTGAAGTACTTGAGCGACTTCAACGGCGTGCCTACAAGGGGAGTATTTGACAGATAGAGACGTTAATGATTGCATCCAAACCAACTACCAACAACATATGAACAATCAAAGAACTACTCTTAGCCAACA
The DNA here is from genome assembly GCA_001587735.2 of Parhyale hawaiensis. Taxonomy (NCBI): domain Eukaryota; kingdom Metazoa; phylum Arthropoda; class Malacostraca; order Amphipoda; family Hyalidae; genus Parhyale; species Parhyale hawaiensis. Next base: position 7,921,788 of record LQNS02004412.1, on the reverse strand, counting down.
GTTTTTTCTGTACTTCATAGTGAACGTTTCGAATAGACTCTTCGATGAAATTGTTGGAGCAGAGACAGTCAATGCGTTTAAAAATTTTGACATCTAATACTCTTTGCAGTTATGAAGTTCTCCTCCGGGAGTCACAAACTCTTAACGACCACAGCTTCAGAGGCTACCGTGATCCACTCTCTTTCATGCCTCAACTAACTTGACGTCTCAGAGATCCGCTGATCTGCAGAAATTACTAGAGCTTGAACGATCAACTCCTCGGCTCAGTTTATTCTTTTTTTCTTTCTTTCTCAGGTGTCTAAATGATTCTAACGTAATGGCAATATTTCATAGAGGGTTGAGCGTATATTCCGGCTGCTCTCTGCGAATGGACCTGTTAGTCCGTCTCCTTGAAGCAAGGATAGGACATAAATGAAAATATCTACCGTGCTGAGTTATGCCTTCATATTTTTTTTACAACTTTACAGAAACGGGCTTGGAGGGCTTAAGAAAATACTTCCATATACGCGCTACTACAGTAGAAGTAACAAATAAATAAATAAATAAAATAGAATCGTTCAAATGGCAAAAACACACTTTAAATGATTGCAGTTTATCCCTGAGATACTTGGACTAATAAAAATATCTTAAACTTCAAAATCATAACTGTAACTAAACCTCAAACTAAGAATAAAATTTTAGTAATAGCCATATCCTTGCACTCATTAAAATACATAGTACGTACAGACTACCTGTGCCTTCCAAATAGTAAATAAAGCTATTATCAAAATACTTGCAGTAAGCGAATTCAATAGTACCTTTTACTATACCTGGATCTGAAACAATTGAAAACAAAATCAAGGACTGCATGAAACAAATATGATATACAAAGAGGACTACCTCTATAAATACATATTTATGTAGATAGTACTTATATAGAGAGTGTCTGTCGAGTGCCTCAGAAGTAACCGCATGCAAGAGATGTTTTGTCAACACTTGAGTTAGAAGAAGAAAATTTATTGACAACTTAATTTCTATGCAAGTAATAAATTTATCCTCGTTCCACATTAATATAGTAATTATAGACGTATTATAGCTACAACAAAACATGAGAAACGAATCATAGTGTGCTTTACTACTTTTTTTCTCGCCTGAAATACTATCATACTGAGTAAGCGCATCCTTCCAAATTTTGCAATCCTTTTTTTTTTCAGGGGAAGGAGAAGAAAGGATGCCGAACACCCCAGATGTATTTGTGTCTCCTGATCACTTACGGACCTACCTCAGTAAACTCAACGCCTACTACGCCATTGCTGGCAGACCAAGGTGAGTTCTGC
>LQNS02004412.1:7906083-7916254 GCA_001587735.2 Parhyale hawaiensis | reverse complement strand
TAAGCCTGGAACCCCTGGAAAAGTTTTGCGATGTTCTCGCACCGCTACAAAAATAATTGCTCATTGAATGATAGTGAATGAAATTTACCCAAAATTTGTCAGTAAATTTACATGTTCAACTTTATTTTATCCAAAATTTCGCACCCACAGGGAGTTCATCTAGCATCCCAGCTAGCGCGAGTTACCCATGATTCGGAACCCCTGCCCTATATTTTGCTTGTAGCTAACGGCTACCATTTGCAAAATTATGGCTCGATTGATTTCGTTCCAGAGTCAATTTCTTCGTTTTTACATAATCTCGGTGCATGCGTGGGTCTCATATGTCTCATTTGTCTATATTTGATCTAAAATTTCCTGTAGAAAGTTTTCCCCAGTCTTGCCCAATGCTGTATCTCCTCTAATGTATTTCTTGTAACGGCTGCCATTTGCACAAAACAGGCTCGATTGCTTCCGTTCAGGTGTCAATTTCTTCCTTATTGCATAGTTTCGGTGCATGCATAGGCTTCATTTGTCTATCTCATCTCCCACTTACTGCAGAAACATTACCCTTAGTCCTGCTCAACGCTGGATCTCCCCCTCTATTATGGTTAACAACTTTTTCTCAGCTCGGCACACCTATATAGAAAACTTTTAATATGTTAGCATACTCCATAAAAAATCTGATGACCGATAAAGAATGAAGCTTACACCAAATTTGGGTACAAATTCATGTCTCCAATTTTAATTATCGAAGTTTCTCACCCCTTGGAAAGTCATCTCGTACTCCTAAGGGGTACGAGCACCCACGGTTGAGAACCCCCGTTATATCACCGCGCCAACTCTTGGGGGCAATATAGTGGGCGCCAACTCTTGGGGGCAATATTCATGAGACAACACGACAAAAAGGTTCAAGAACTTCAAGAACTAATCTGTAGCAGTATGCCGTTACTGAAATGGAATATGAACAGCCAAGCTGTAGTTCATGATCGATTTGGTTATATTCTTGAATGGAACTGCTCAACTCCTGGGACACTTTGATAAAACCACAACTAACCGCAGATTACGTCAGAAAAGGATGCTACAATTTTAATAGTATTGAAAATATTTTGTTTAATAAATACGCTGCTTTATTTCCTAAAAGTTAAAATTTTTCACTCTGTGGCTTCTTCTAAATTAGCTTTATCTTTCACAGGTTTGGCAAGCGGAGTCATTCGAAGACACGGTCACCTCACTTGCTCCCCATCAGAGAGGCACAACACAAACAGTCCCCCCTGCAGGACTACTACGCTGAATACTAAAATTTTCAAAGATCTATAATGCTGGTCTCGCTATCTATTGTGGATGATGGGGCAATAGGAAATGGTACCTCGTTTTCTGCTGCAAATGGTTGGCTCTAGACAGCCGTACGTACCATGTTTCCTTTGTGTGATGGTCGCTATAGAAAATGATGGCGCGTTCTCTTTGATGGACGGTCTGCTCTAGAAAACGATGTCCCGTTTTCATCTGCTAGTGAATAGCTGTGGAAATGGGCATCTCGCTTGCTCTGGCTTTTTGTCCTTTGCAGCAATAGGTACCACGCTGTATCTGGATATCTGGATAATGTTCGGCTATGGACATAATTTATCATTTGGTTAAGGGCTAGGTATAGAATGTAGTACACTTTTTGGCTGGTGGTCGACTATAGAAAGTGCAGCACTTACCTTGGCCGATAATCGGCTGTAGAAAGCTACACCGTCTGTACTTTTCTTGGCTGATGGTAGGCTGAGGCTGTAGAAAGTGGTACAGCTCTTTGGTTTTCAATAGAAATGCATCACGATTTCTTTGGCTGATTGCCAGCTTCGGAAAATTGCATCGCCGCATCTTCTTACTAGTAGTGGTAGTGTAGATGAGGTATGTTATCCGAAGGAAAATTACATCTTCGACAAGCTTTATTTGAAAAAGAGCAAGGTCATTACAAAAATACTAAATATTTATGCTTTCGCTGTTGTCAAGAGGCAGTATTCAGTATATTAAGTGTTTTCTGCGCTGTCCGACTTTGGCTTGGCGGTTCTTTCAACGATATGTTACATAGTTACCTGTTTATTTATGAATTAATAGTAGCCTACTCTTTATCTGGCAATGAATGATCTTTTCACTTGAAAAGATCTATTTATGCGCATTCTCAATCAATAATGATATCTGTAACCTTTGACGATTTATAATCCGACATGTTCATAGTGAAATTCTGTTCAAGAACTTCATCATTAAATCAGAGAAAAAAAATGGCGTCAACTCAGCGTAACTTATCTACTTCACAACCCTTCTATTCCCCCTCCTCCCCCCATAAAAAAAGTATAATTTCATTTTCTGTTAGGCTGCATGCATTTTTTCGCACTAAAGTTAAAACTCAGCTAATAGTTATTAGGTAATAATTAATTCCAATAGCAAGAGATTTACTCTACCGTAGCTTGCATTTACTAGTAAGCTAGAATGCGCACCTGTTGTGCTCGACTCTGACTTTTTAAAAACATAATCGCAGTTGAAACTCTATGCTTGCAGAAGCTCATTATTTGTATTATTTTATTTTTTTAAAAAATTACTATCAATTTTCATTAATTAACTATTATTATTAATTATTTAATTTATAATAATACTTCTCATTTGTATCGGTAATTCACGCATCAACTTCCAAAAGTCAGCAACATTTGACAGATCTCTGTGCTGTACCATTCTAGAACAATGTGAAGATTGCCTTGAGATATAAAAACTTCCGTTAGGTGTAAGGTATACTCGATGCCAAATTTACTTATCTTTTAGAATAATCTGGAAAACAGAATCTATGCGTTACTACGAGCACCACATTGGTTGTATTTACCTATCTGTGTATTCTGAATGCATTTTACGTTTTGTATGGTATACAGCTTATGACGAGAATGCAGTATATACCTACATCTTGTAGAAGAACGCCTCGAAGTTAGACTTCCCGAAACAGTGAAAATTCAGAAACCTGGACAAATTCATCTACATGAAATTGTGGCAAAAGCAGATATCAAATGAGTAACTAGCAGAAAGGTGCAGTAAAACTGAACTAGGCAACGTATACTACAGTTGAATTTTACGATTGCTATAGGGTTAGCTAAAGAAAACGTTTTATGAACTTGCGAAATGCAGCTACGCTGTAGAACTAGTCAGCTTCCCATCTCGAGGTTCAGACAATATTTTCATCTACATCTTCGAAGTACCACTGAACTAATAAAGCTATACTTATTCATTACACTTGAACAGGACTCTACTCATAATAATCATTCTATTAATTTAATAAATTATTCAATACAACTTAGAATTATAATGTCAGTACCTGGACGGATACACACCTTGTAAAGTAAATATATCTTACAAAGAATATCTCGTAAAATGCGTAACTCGTGAAGTAACTACTGCTGCCATGGACATCCTGTAATATGATTATACCGTGTAAGCTGAAAACCGTGTCAGTGAATGTCATACTCAATGCATAGATTCTAAAGTTATATATCCGTGTACATAGTAGAAAATATTAGCCACAAAAAACAATTACTATTTTCTATCAAAGAACTTAAAGAAATTTGGAGAAATGGAGTATATTGTTACATGCAAATTTATGATCTCGCCAGAAATTATACTGTATTATGTTTTCTTGACTTCAGGGTAGACAACCCCTGACGGTAGAGTTTTCCAGTTCGAGTGCGACTTCATGTTAATTTTTAACTTAATAAAAATTAAAAAATGAACTTCCTCGCTAGATAATGTCATGTATTATATTCAAAGCCGATGATATGTCGAATTTCTCCAACCTTTGTCAATCGGAAGCACAATGGCAGTNTGCGACTTCATGTTAATTTTTAACTTAATAAAAATTAAAAAATGAACTTCCTCGCTAGATAATGTCATGTATTATATTCAAAGCCGATGATATGTCGAATTTCTCCAACCTTTGTCAATCGGAAGCACAATGGCAGTAAAGTTTAAATGTGAAGAATAATTATAATAACATTACTAATTAAAGCAAATCCTGTAGTATTATTGGAAATATAACAATGAGGAATTGTTGTGCCAGATGTAGACAGTAACCTTTAATGCCCCAATAGATTTCAAATAAACGAAATAAATAATATACAGCCATCATGCTTTTACGCTAAACCGCATAGTCTCAGTCTGTACCTTGTGGGTCTTCGAAGGAAGTCCAGGTGAATAATACAATTGTTTTAAGTGCAATGAGGTGGCTAATTTTTTCATGGCAACGATACCAATAATTGTGGCGAACAAACCAAGAATCGAATTAAAAATTAAAGTTTCCCACAACGCTTTGGACTTCGCTGTGTGATGAAAAGCTTTCTTGTTTCCTACCTTACTTTGTATCAATAAAATTAGACGAGCAAACACGTATTATTTTAGCCCGTTGTATTGTAAACAGAAGAGGGGCTGTATTGGAAACAGTGCTCGGCCAGGTGTGTGCCTGTGTTTCCGCATTTGATTTACGGAATGAGGATGTATGTATGCCCTGTAAGACTGTGTCTCTCTGGATTGACTCTTTTCATCTACAGTATGCATTACCAATACCCTCAATTTGGATGGGTCTTGGAAGAATTTAAGCAGGATTTAAGTATGTGTATCCGCATCTACCGTACCGGGTGATGATGCATGATCTAGCTGGCTTTATCTGGTTGGATGAACTTTTTTCAGCCATACATCACCTCGTGCTCCAATCTGACTGAGTATTGGCCCAGTTCCAAAATGCATCTATGTCTTTATTTCTTCACTTTACTGTCCGGGAACAAATTAAACGGTAGGCATTTACCCGCTGCCTTTAATTTGAATAACAGTATGGTGCACCAGTATTGTTATTAGATCGAAATTGGTTTCGTTTCAAGTGCACCAGTTGTAAGCGTTTGGTTTCTAAAATATTAATATAGACTATTACTCAGTGTAATCGACCTAACTCACCTAAGGACATGCTAAGAAATAATATTTGCACTTCCTCGTCTATGACGATGCTGCATAACGCAGCGATGACATGGAAAAACCACCATATACTTGCAATAATTTCAAAAGGGCAGCATCTTCCAATTCTGCTGTTAAATTTTCCTGTAATTTGGATTAAATTTGTAGTTCCTACTCCCCGAAAATAGATAAGCACCCTATAAAGTACAATGAAATATCTTTTCATTTTCTAAAACGAAAACATCAAAATTCTAACCAAGAAAGATCTTCACCGGCAAAGAAAAAAAAATAATCCGCACAGGAAGTCAAGACTTACGAAACCGTGACGATTGAAGCATAAAAGAAAGTTGAATTGAATTTCTCTTGCTTGTATATTGAAATTAGGTGTCATAAAATCAGCGCAGGGTGACGAGATGGGCAACTGATTTTTATCGTGAGAGTCACGACGGCGCGTATAAAAGAGACATAGGCAGCCCGCTCTCTGTAGTGATGAACTGGTGCTGGTGGATACAAGACCTTATTTCTTTAGCAACAAATTTTCGCCTACCAGCTTGCTTACCTTTTCGTGTCAGCTAATTTACACTCGCCGAACAATATGTTTGGTTATTTTGGCACAATCCTTAACCTGTTTCCGCGCAGTGGAGATTAGAAAGTTTTTTTCCATTAATGGTATTCACACGGAAATAAAAATGTTATTAATAGGACTTTAAACAATTGATATACAAATTAAAATTATATATGGACAGATTACTGGAAATGATGTTACAGCTTTAGAGTTCGCATCTTCCCGCTGCTTCTTATTGCTGAAACTTTATGCTAAGAGATACAATAAACAACGAAATCGTTTTTCGGGTTATTTTATTTTATTTTTTTTGCAAACTGTAGTTCAAGTTCGACGTAGTGGGCAAGCAACTGCAGGCTTTTATTGTTCANAATTCTATTTGAACTAGACTGTTATTCTGTTTCATAGGTGCTTTTTTCATTGTATTTCTACGAAGAAAAATCATTGAGCCGCAGGCTTGTTAAGATGGGGTAATTCATTATTCGATCTTACTTTTCTCCTGAAATAACAATACTTGGAACGTTGTATGTATGACACGCTAGTTAAAAGAACGATTATCGTCACTTTTTCGCCCGAAAGTTATGTTGAACTCTTCTAAGCACAGCTCAGAGTTGCCAACAAATGGTGTGAAAATGTTTACCGTCAGTTCAGTTTACTCCGCAAGTGCTGTTGGTTGACTTTCGGACATATCATTATGTTTGGAGGAATTTAGAATTCAAAACGTTTGCAAGTGTGTGCTATTTAAATGGTCACATCAAAACATTCAGACAAAAAGATGACGATACTCGTTCTTTTGACTCGCGTGTGGCATCTGCATGATGCGGAGAGAGTTAACGATATAGCGATAGTGAAGAGAAATACCTACTCAGCATACTACTAAGTTGGACTAGGCGGCTATGGCAGGAGTTTTCGCTCATCCTCCTCAGCAGAGGCTTCGCAACAAGTAACGCTAGTTGTGTCTGTGTGTGTGTCAGTCCTTATGCCGAAAAGCAGGCAGCGTCTATGTATGACTTCGTTGTAGTCATTAGTGATATATAGAGGTCTTGAAAGTGGATTAATAGATCGCATTCAACAAACTACTGATTGGAATGCCAAAAATGTTCTGTCATAAACACAAATACAAATCACAGTGGCACATCAAGGGCGCCACTGACTGGGACCAGTTTCATCAATAGAAACTAATTTAATCAGGATAAACTTGTCCGGGACTTCGGTTAAGAGCGTTGGGTTTTCCTTTCTTAGATCGAATTTCAGGCACTAATGGCTAACTGATTACCGTTGAGATTGCTTCAAGCTCAGCAATATATTATCATTCTGAGATAAACGCTTAAAACTCGACCCCATATGGTAAAACTGGCGCCCTTGAAAATGAGATTCCGGAGACGTTATGCCTTGCGGAGGACCGGCGCCTTAGCATTGGCTCCTCTCTGAGTATGCGACTGATAGTCCATCTATCACGACCCATCTAATCTAACTGAATGAAATTAGCGTACATCGATGAAGGTGTCGCAATCAAAGACACGCTGACACTGACTGCGGAATGGGGCGGTGAGGTATTGCCATTACAACTGTCTGTTTCCTTCGGAATTAGTAGCAATACCTTACCAAAAAGTGTCGCTGCTGCAAGTAAACCTGTAATTCGGATTCTGCCAGACGCCACGGCGGCCTTGAATTTTGTTAGGGTAATGGACATGGCAGCAAGCTTTGTGACAAGCGTAGAGCTGATTGCAATTAAGCCGGGGCCACACTGTACAATTAGTGAGCGGGTCTTCAGCTCGCGCGTCGTCCCGATTTGTACAGTAGCTAACGGGCGGTATCCAGGAAACTACTGGAAAGTACTGAAGTAAGTTGAGAGATCTGCGAGCTGAATAAACGTCGGCTCATAAGTTGTGTGCGAGATTGTATAGTGTGACCCCGGTATTACGCTACTGAAGAAACCCAGCTGCTGGAAACAGGCAGGAAGCAAAGAGTGTAACCGGAGGACTCACGAGAAACTTGCGTCAAAAAGTGACGTCATCAATGATCAGCATCGATAAACAGTACGACTGAGTAGCCTCCAATTTTTCGTTAATTTTGCCAGAAAAATTAAAAAACTTATCGTCAGTTGCAAGTTTCATACCCTAAGCAGTCAAATAAATGAAGGGAACATCCTTACATAATAAAACGCTTCATGCATTTAATTATTTCGTGTCCACTTTGAAGGAAATAGATGGGCCAAAAAAAAGCCAGGTTGCAGATTTTGCAAATCTATGACCAGGTTGCAGAAGATGGCGACGGGCCGACGGCTGATCCTTATCCCTTTATCTGAAAACACTTCTTGATTGATACATTCTCGATATCGGAGCACTATGTATGTAGCTTCTGAAGTCCTATTTTATAACTTTTTCTCTCAGGTCACGACGTATATATTCGACAGATGGTTAACGAAGCGCTCTGGAGGGGGTGATTTTTCACGGGCAGTAGACAACTATTTCTTCTAACTTACTGTCTTTTACTTCTTCTTCCACGGCAGTATTACTCCCGTTGAAAGGGGCCCGCTGAAGCAGATCTTGCTATTCCATGTACGTATTTCTGTCCATTACCATGTGCTCCTTCAGCTCCATACAACGTATATCATCCATCACACTGTTGTTCTCTGAAGGTGCGAATTTTGTTTCATAACTCAAAATTTCAAAATTTCAGTGAAGCTAAATTTTTTCACGCGCGGGTCCACTAGTGTACTAATAAAACAATTACCGTATCAATCGAAAATTGCAGTGGATGTAGATGGAAACTTTCACAGCTCTAGTATGGCGTCCTGATTTAAGTTTTTCTTTGAACTGAAGCCTCACCAGCTGGAGCCGACCAGCTACTTCAGCTCCACGCGTACACAAAACACGGTAAAAATGTTGTCGGCAAGTACAGAACGGTTGAGTAGTAACTGTTTTTTCCGTTTCTCTCACGTCAAGAATATAACGCTGCTTAGATTAAGCGGTCCGACTCTCAGATACATCCACTTGTCGATGTGACGTCATTTGCACTACATGCGGTTACACTCCCGTTACACTCTTTGCTTCCAGAGAACAGGCATCCTCGGTTAAAAGTTGGAGCCGTTTTCAAGTCGGCTCATGGCAGTAAGTAGCCGCACAGGAACAAAAGGCACTGCCGAGTAGACACGACGAGAGTGACGCTGCTGCGGATGGTAGTAATTGTCAGGTTTGGAGCCTTGTTTCACCGTAGCCCAAAAAGCGGTAATTGAAGCTCAAAAGCAACCTTTTTCCGACCCTAATACGTCTATTTGCGCATAGTGTGACGTTTACATTTCCTTTAAAGACGTGGTCAAGTTTTACTTGAGTTTCATTAGAGTGCTTACCCACTTGAGACACCCACAAACATTGCAGAGAATATTCCGACGTAAAGAAGGGTCCAGGAAAACATGGAATTGTTGATGTGGTTGGTGCGAGTGTGGGCGACAATTACGGTATGTGGTGCAGCTAGTAGCAACACGGCGGCTTCAAAAGAGGAAGGTAAGCATTTTATTAATCTCATGAGCTCAAGGCTTCACTAATAATCCTAAAACTTCAAGGTACCCAAATTGTTATAAGATATTGGCGAGGCTTATCTTGATTTAGTCCTAATCTATATATGTATATATATATATATATGTATATATATTATAGATGCAGAGTGTGAATTTCTCGGGCTTAGGAAAGCTAGGGATTAATAAATATGAGTACTTTTCTGGCACTTTTTACATGAATAAAAACTCAGGTAATTCGTTGTTTGTGGACGGAACTATTGCCGAGACCAGTGTTTTTTTCAATTTTACAAATTTGTTGAACGATGAATGCTAGATATAAAATTCAAAAATTTCATCTTATCACAAAATTTAATTTCACTGATTCTGCATCAAAACTGCGAGATGCAAACATTATTCCTATTTTAAAAAAAAATCCTTTTCCTCAGGTCGGAGCAAGTCTACTCTGACCCAAAGGTTTACCTCCTCAGATAATTCATCCTCGCTCGCCGGAACTCAAAACCTTCGGTTGGCTGTGAAGATACCCGAAAGAAGTCTAGAATTTATGTCCCCACCCCATGAAGACAGTGTCGTATCAAAATTTAATACAGACAATTCAGCACTAAGTAACTACTCATTACTTAGTGGAAATCCTGAGAAAACGGGTGCATTTTCGAGTGTTGCACTTGGATTTAATGTAGACTATCCAGCTTTGACGAGCAATACAACAAGCACTGGAAATCCTTCAAAAACCGGAGCATTGTCAAGTTCAATAATTGATTCTCAGATCGTAAAGATTAATGCTGAAGAGATCAACATGAAAGCTAATAAAGAACAGATGTTCAATGTAACTCACTTAATGGAGCAGCTGATTGAACAAACATTGCTACAGCCAGCCGCTGAATCTAACTTTGGAATCTACAACGGTGAGTATGTTCTCCAGTTTTTTGTCTAAAAAAAGAAAAAAAATTGCTTCGTTACGGCGTAAGTCAGTTGTAACAATTAGGGGTTGGCAGTAATAGGGTCATAGCATTTTTGAATTTTTGAAACAGTTACTTAATAATTTTGAAAACTGGTAATATATCAGGTAACCAAGGACTTAGGTTTATGTTTTATGCTGACAGTATATATGATATTTCAACTATCTGTTAATTTGCTGATGAACGTTATTTTAT
>LQNS02004412.1:7881236-7895020 GCA_001587735.2 Parhyale hawaiensis | reverse complement strand
ATTAAACAAAGAAACAAACAAACAAACAAACAAATGGACTAACATATTATCACAAAATTTTGTCATATACTCTACTTGACGTTCCTAACAACTCATGCAAATGTGAGAAAAATCGTTTTATAACTTTTTTAGTTAGCCTATTTTAGTAAGAAAAAATAGAGCAGACAAACAAACTGTTAAGTGAAGCTTGGCGAAAATTAATCATCTGTTCCTCCTAACAAGCCTAGCAATCCCTGTAATTTTGGTAAAGATCCGTTCATAACTTATCGAGTTATCTTGGTGACAGACGAATTGACAAGACACCCAAACATATACAGTATATGTACATATACAGTATAACCTATATAACCTCTCCATGGAGATAATTAAAGATGTGTGTTTCTTGTACAATGGGAAATACAAGACGGCATGGAAACACAATATTTTTTATTATAAAATAATAACACCTGAACATAAATATCATGAAAATTTGTATGTCAAGAAAATAGCAGAAACATAATTATCTGCGAACACTGCTAGCAAATGAATAACAATGTAACATGGCGCAATAAATAAAAATTCCAGTCGCGTTACAACTAAGGCCGAGAACAGACCGGAGCAACAAGCGACGCAATGCGATTTTCCGGGAGTCGTGTTGCAGCAATGCACGGGTGTCGCGAGGCATCGCAGTTGCGGCGGTGGGGGCAGCAGACTGTTGCACCCTCCGTTACATTTGTCGTGCAATAAATTTGTTGCGTTGCACGTCGCTTGTCTCGAACCGATCAGAGACAACTTATAGAAACAGTTCAATACTTGAAAGACTTTTAGGACGTCCTGACAGTGGGACGCTTTCACCGAGACGTCCACGATCGCCTGTGCCACAAAGGATAAAAACTCAGTTAAAATCACAGAAGAACTGCGCAAAATCAGTAGTTTCTCCTGGATTTTTTAGTCAATGCTTCAACTATAACTACCCTCGGTAATCAAAGAGCACAGACAGCCATTACGTCTGGATATGTACTAGGAGCAGCATCCTCTATGTACAACTTCGAACTCTTACTCCATGAATTATCAGCTCCTAACGTCTAACTGCTTTGAAGGCATCTTTGCCCCATTATCCCTCGTTCCTAGACGTCTTAGAACCCTTACCAATCTGCTATAATTGATCATAACTGCAGTCACTCTAAAGCTCAGGTTATTCTTTTTTCATCTAACTTTTTGTATCGACATAATGGCCATAGCTCGGAGAGGAAAAAAGCTTGGTGCTCAACTCTTCACTGGAAATTGTTAGTCTGCCTAACTATCTCTTATAATGAAATCTAATCAAATATTGGAATGAAAACAGTAATAATTTAACAGCTAGAGTTCTCGGCGAAACCTGCTGCCCCCAGCATAGCACAACCTCACGCAACAAAAGCATGAATGAAATCAAGGTCTTCTATGATACGACCTCATTTGAGCTCCAACCCATATATGGACACAAGCTACTGTGGCCAATGTATCCTCGCTTTCGCTTCTTTTTAGCTGCTTGTAACGACCCTGGAGGCCGAGGAAGCAAACCATAATGATGGCTGCTATTCAGCTGCTAATAACAATACCTAGTACAATAGTTATCGATGAAACAGGACTAAAGAAAAAACAACTACCTATGTGGTTATCTATTCGTATGCTGCATAACCATCGCCCCATGAAGACTTGGGGAAAGAGAACCCTTTGCAGTACAGTCCTCCTGCAGTGTGTTCCTCGATCCAACTTAGAAATTTGGTGACTCGGGTGTAGACGCCTGGGGACCTCGCCTCTGCACAGCCGTCGCCCCAGCTGACGACGCCAATCTGTACAATTGACAAGGGTACTATGGACAAAGTCGCTAAATAATACCTATTTGCAGGTTTGTTCGTACATAGTAAACTTTCAAAAATGAAGTAAACCGTTTCTTGTAACTTGTGCCTTAGACTATACCGTATGAATCATTTGACTGTAAAAATGTACCGCTCTAGCACATTCTGTTACAAAATGACGGCTTTATTTTTCTTGTTCTTTTTTTCTTTTGCCAGGAACATAGCGTAGCAGCAATAATTCCGGACTTTCAAAAGGCATTTGTTAAAGAGGATCTCGCTAGTTCGGTGCCCAAACTTTCCAGTATATGTCGCCAAAGGTATGTTTTCTGTGACTAGAAAATTTTCCGTCAAACAGAATCAAAGTGTAACCTTAGCAATACCGCATCCTTCCTTCCGCCGATACTTAGTGGAAACCCCCCCCCCCCGGCTCTGAAGGTGCTTGACCCCTTGGGTATTCTTTCTCATAATTGTCAGTGACATGGGTCACGAACGTTACTGTACGCTTTCCTTTCTTTATGCGGTTAGATGACCCGAATACTTTAATTCTGGAAAATCAGTGGCAGCCGCGCATGTTGTCGAGCTATTCAGCAAAATGTCCTACGGAGGTGAAGGAAACATCGCGTGACACACGCATGGTTCGTGTTGCTGATAAATCCCCGCTACAGCACGGCTATAGTCAACCATATATTGTAAGAGATAGTGTGTCAAAGACGGAAGACTGCTGCTGCTGTGATCGCCCTAATACCCCATTGCTTGTTACGTCATTGCGCTCGCAGTAGAATATGAGTGACAGAAACGCTGCAGCTTCATTTTCGAACTTCAAAAAGTTCATTTTTCAAATTTTGATTGTAAATCAATCAACAGCCGTTTCACTACTTTGAAGCATGTAGTTCCCACTTGCTCATTGTATTATATATTTATTATTTAAAACTAAAGTTAGGAAGTCAATGGATAAACTAAAATTGCACAACATCTATAAATATGGGTTCTCTCGTAGTCCAAATGCGTGCAGACAGCCCGAAACCTCAATGAGGGCTTTTATGAGAATGTGGCTCATGAACAATGAGGTCATGTGGGTTTGATGATGATTTGAAATTTCTGGTGGTCAGGTGATACTGCTCTTGAAAATCAGCCTCATGGCGCATTTCAGACCAAAGTGGATAATGATGAGCTGGCAGTTGAAGTGAAAGCAGATGCATATGATGCAGCGTGCGAGTTAGTGAGTTGAAATGGCAGAGAATTCAAGTGCATACTTCGATTCAACGCATTGTATGTGTTTGACAAATAAATCGCAAAAGGAACTTTTAGTGCAAAACTGTATACTTCATTCTTAACGACCTAATCAAGGGCTTCAGTTCGTTAGTTTGCTCAGCCAATGTCCTTAGAGTCGGGTTTAGAATATCCCCTCATATTTAGAGTGAATCAAAATCGGAAATTTATAGACATTTATCGGCTGCCTATAGGAAAATATTGAAAGTTATCTGATAACATCGGATAAATGCCGATAAATTTCCGATTGGGATTAGAACTCAACAAGCTCTGCACTTCTTTGCTGTTCAATTGAATACGGTAACGTCATCAGATGTTTTTAGGTAGCTGTGAGAACACATTCAATTCACTGCAGCGTGAACCCGCCTTATTTCTAAGCAATTTCACCAATCGAGTAGGTTAGATTGACACGTTAACATCGCGTGCAGTAAATATTGACAATTTTGTATGGTAGGTATTTCATAAACCTTTAGTGCAGCATTCACATCAGGAATGATAACCTATGTACGCCTGCGTACGACTTTCAGAAAGTAAATATATCTGCTTCAGTCTACTTTTTATTCCCTTGCAATGGCTGCAAATATTGCTTTAAGCATTGTAACGATGATAAAACTTTCATTCAAATGAATTGCAGATATTAATAGTGTAAAATATCACTGAAAGTAACCTCCATCACTGAAAAAAGTGTTATCCCAAAATTAGCATGCATTCCCGTGCAACGACGGGAAAGACCTGCCTTGACGTGCTCATGCAGGACGAAAAGTGTGTATTTCCTGATGTACAACCACTACAAGGCCGACACTCCTTTTCGGAGCTCTGATAAACGTGTTGGTTTCAGGACAATACTCTTTACAGTGGTCATGCACGTGGTTAAGTACACGAAGAAATGAACTAATTAATTTTCGTCGAAACTTGGTGCATTTTTAAAAAGCTGAAGTAACTGATGTCAAAGCAGACTGGAAAAGGATTCGCTGTTTTCGGAGTGGCGACAGAGATGACCGCTTTAGACGCTCTTGGACGGCTATTGCCACGTGAAAATATACTCCAAGCAAAATATATCTTCTCATTTTAACCACTCTAGTCTTTTCTGTAACAGTTCCTCAACTAGTTTTATCAACTGTTTCTTATTCAGGCTGGACTATTTCACTAAGAGGGTTTTTATTTTCTTTCTCAATGGTAATTACGGAGAAAGAAGAACGATTGCTTGGCGAAATAGCACGCTGTCAGTGAGATAGGCTTAAGACAAAATTAATACGGAGCGTTACCTTAGTAAATACTCTTATAAATTACAGCTAGCCTAGTAGTATTAACTCTACCTGGTCGTATCTGCCTTTACGATCCCGGAACACGAGAGGGCCTCCAGAATCCCCTTGGCAGGAGTCCAGACCCTCCGCCCCAGCGCATAGCATCCGAACAGTGATATCTGAGGGGTCGTAGTTTGTCCTGGTTCGACATTTCCTCTGGGGCAGTACCTGAAAATTAGAATGACTGATGAAACCTGTAAATCTCACTGTCAGCAGCTCTAAAAGCCAGTGATAAAAGGACCCCTTCTTCGTGTTTTCACTATATGCCAACAAAGCGTTGCTACTGTTTTGGTCGTAAGCTATATTATAACTTTACTAGAGGTTCCATCTGTACGTACGTCCGTCCATCCGTCAAGGTGTCTTCACGTATTACGCTTTTCAGTATTAGATAGGGTGAAATTCAACACTGCAAGAAGCTCTGATTTTCCCACGAAGGAAGATCAATCATATCTGTCTTCTTTTCGCTTCGTGAAAATTTTTCACTCATTTTCGAAGCAAATATGGGATGAAGATCATCTCACTCGTTTCATATCCACAGCTTTTCATTTTTTTCACAAGGAATCTGTTTATATAAAAACGAGGCAAATTATAAGAAAGACTTCAGAAGTGAGACATACCGGGACCTCCACCTCCATCAGCGATGCTGGATATGGACCTCCGCTCTGGAGGGCACCCCAGCCCGTCACGACGGCCTTCTTGTTCCCGTACTTGGGGGATGTCGAGGAAGGCAGGCACACAGGCAGCAGCCTCTTGTGGAACTGTTGAAAATGGAACGGAGGGGATAGCATCTAATGTAACTGCAATTTATTTTAAGCGATAGTGGACCGGTTTCCAAACAGAATGCTTAGTCGTAAGAAAAGCTGAAGGAGTAGCTACATGAGCTTCTTGGGCGGCCAAAACTTGTGTTAGTTTAGAATTACCGCACCCCGTTTGCTTATTCGAAGCCTCTCCACTGGAATGCTCGCGTGAGAAGGAAGCTGCTGCCCAATAGATAGAATCTGTTATAACCTCCTGGATTTGTCGATCTGTCTCTTTGTTAGTAACATAACTCAGGAAGTGAAATGTACGGATCTTCATGAAATTTGCAGGAATTGTTAGTAATATAATAAAAGTTTGGTGATAATCCGTCAATCGGTTTGTATATTCGTCTGTCAGTGTATCGTTCTGTCTTTTTCACACTGCGATGCTTGGCGGAGGTCTGAGCTCTCGGAGTCTAACCAAAGTAATAGTATGACTTCTCATTATGGTCTTCCCTGGATTTCCCAATATTATTACCTCCACTATATTTTCTCGTGTCATTTATGCATATTTTTAGGCAAATTAACATTGTGTCGTTGACTGCTTGAATAAAGTTTGAATATTATGGCTACGAAGCTTAACACTAGTTAAGAGCAACAGATTTATTCTATAAATAGATTTTTCGTAATCAATTTTGGGCAACATCACCTAGACCTAGTCCGAAAATCAATTACAGTGAGAAAAGCGTTACTCGAAAACCAGTACGCATTGCCGCGAGGCGCTGTACTCGTGCAGTAAGAAAACAGCAGTGTTTGTATTTCGTAAGCACATCAATGCTGGCACTGTCCGTCATTGCACGGCAATAAGTGCTAAGAAGAACTAAGAAGTGTCTCACCTTCACTGGCTTGGTCAACTTGAGTATAGCGATGTCGTAGTCATACGTCTCAGCGTCATATCTCTCATGGACGGTGATTTTGCTGACTCTTCTCCTAATTAGCTTCGTTTCTGACGGCTTCTCTAGATCGTGCTCCCTCAGCCTTACAATTATATCAGAAGCCTTGATACCGTCCTGAAAATACATACATGCATCGCGAATTACCGATACTTGTTAGACACTTAAAAAATATAAAAACTGATGTTATGCAAATTTAACCCTATATCACTGAAAAATTCAGGCGTGCTACTGTCCTAAAATCAGCACGTTTTAACGTGCGCCCACCTCTAAGACATGCCCTCGTCAGCATAGTGCACTGTAAAAGACGTGTCATGGCTTTGGGACAATAGCGAGCCTTATTTTTCGTAGTGAATACACCGAGCAAAGGACACTATTTATCGTGCTGGACGAACACGCCAATGCTATTATTTGCCTCTTGCTCTTAGTGTACAATGAGAAAAGTGTTAATCTAAAACCAGCACACAGTGCCGTGCAACAATAAGAATACTTGCCTTTGCGTGCTGTAATGGCACGAAAATGCGATTTTCGTGCTGCATAAGCACAACGAGGCCGATAATTCCCGTAACTTCGCGGGAATCCCTGATGGTTCTGCGACAGGAGTTTGTTTTAGTGTAGGGTCATGCATGCAGTCTCTCTTTCCGCTGAGAAACAAGCTGTCCCGAAGCTATGTAGTACTCTGTTTCCGCTGGGAAACAAGCTGTCCCGAAGTTATGTAGTACACTTTTCCATGCAAATATTTGTCTTAGTTGCAACACAAAAGCCACACTGTTCGTGCTGGATTAGCACTCAAAGCCAGGGATTACTCGCCAGAGTACGGGAATGCTTCGAAATCTTGGCCTTATAGGATAACAATTTTCTCATATAGGAGATGCACAGCTGGGCAGTGCTGTAGGTGAGCGGTCTACGACAGTATGTACGCAAGTAGCACTTTATATGTATTGCGGTCGGTAGAACCAGTCGCGCACTTATACTCTAACTTAAAGGTAGTGCAATCATTGCAGGAAACAATTGTTGCCCATGCATGCCTTTGCTAGAAAACTGTATGGTGATGTAAAGCTTAAGTGGCATGAAAATATTTCACTTAGGGTGAATTTATGTCTATAAGACAACACCTTAAGTTAGTGCTTCTTGTGAACGTCATAAACAAATCATACTGCAAAACTGATCCACTTCTGAAATTTATTTATTCAAAATATAATGTTTTTAGAAACGATGCCAGTTAAAAGCGTTTTAAATAGCTGAAAATGGCAGCAACCTCAACTTGAGACTGACTATAACATGAATTACTATTCCTCGACGCAGGTCTAACAATTTAAAAAAAATTCATCATTAGTTAATATGTTGAGTTGCATTGCAACGTTAGCGCAGAGCTACCTCCTTGAAATTTTTCTTTCTCTTATAGGAATTCAATTGGGGAAACACCCTTGTACCAAAAATGCACAGTCTGAGTAAGACAGGGTTCTACACAGATAAAGGTGTCTCAAAACCATCACTACATTTCTTGCACCTAAGGAAAATACTTGTTTCCGTGTGCCTGCAGCATGAAAATTATTATTTTTTTCGTACTGTACGAGCACCCGAAAGTAGGTGCTTGTTTCAGCGCACGGGAAAGCGCGTTGGTGTTTGACATTCTCAGTGTAAACTCTCAGTGCTTGTTTCCATCAACGCTGAGAAAACTGTTGTCCCAAAACCAACACACATGAAGGTAGAGTCAGCTTAACTGCACCTCCTATCCTGGGAAACCCACACGCACTGGCTTGTGCTGCAGATATAGGCCAACAGGCCCCAGAAAAGTATACGGCTGAATTCCGTGTAATGGTGAAAACAGTTTCCTGCCTGTGCGTGCCCAAGTAGCACGAAAGCTATATGTTTTGTGCTGCTCGTAGCACGCCAGGGCTGGTATTCTCTTCGGTGCAGTGGGAAACATGCTAGTGTATGATAACACTTTTTCAGCGTATTGACTTACATCGAGGCAGTGTGCAGCGGTCAGGATGTGTTTGTTGGTGATGAGAGAGCCTCCACAAAACAGATCCCTGTTGTCCTCCACAAGGGCGGCCTGCCAGGGGTACTCCGACACTTCTGTCTCTTCACCGCCTACGATGCGCGTGCCCTTCAGCTTCGTGCCGCACGTACACTTCTTCGTGAACTGCGCGCGGTCGCTGTACGTGCCTGTAGGCAGTGAGATTGAGGTGAACAGTAGGAACTGTATACTACAGTTGGCACTGGCAGTGTTACACTGTTATTCACTAATAATTCTTAAACGAATTGTCGGATCACTATGGCATTTCAACCCAAAGCCTCTACACCCCTACTTAATTTATGGCCCACAGAGCGTATTGCTATATGTGTCTGTATAACTTCTTGCTATTAAAGAACTTAGCAAAGCATTTAGATGGACGCGAATTATGGTATTATGAGTCTTCATTGGATAGATTTGTAGTATTTCTAGCTGTGAAGGAACTTATCATAGCTGTTAGGTGAATTTGTGAGCCAGTGTTGAGTAAATTTTTAGTATTTCTTGCTCCGAAGGAACTTCACGTCACTAAGAGATGAATATAAATTTGGTATTACGAGTTTGTATTGAGGGTCCTAGTAATATATATTGCTATTAAAGGCGTCTGTTTGTGGTCATTTTGTGATCAAAATCACTGGTGTTATGATCACGATGCACTGAAAAAAATACAAGAATGGGTTCTGATTTTGAAAAAAATGAGACCTATTTGGTTTGAATAAGTACATGTGTATCATGTTCAAATAGATGGTAGAATGGGCTTTTTATGTATCTTCACTTATATATAAGCCATTGTATCAACGTTGAACTAGTTGTCTTTTGTGTTTTTTCTTCTTTTTTGACGTTGAACAGAATTAAAGCGAACGAAATACTAGCTTTGAAAATCAGTGTACCTAAAAAAGCCACGAATATTTTGTTTGGTTTGTTTCTGTAACACCAAATTTTTGACCTCAAAAACTTTTTCATTACTCGCCCGATCTTCATAAAACTTGGCTGATAGAGTAAAATCTAATATAAATGGGGATTTGACTCATGTACTTTTCCCATTTTTGCCATAGAAAGCGAGTTATTCAAAGAAACGGTTTTTCCAGCCAGAAACCGTTTTCTTCGAATAACTCATTTTCTATGGCGAAAATGGGAAAAGTACCTGACTCTAACCCACATTCTTTTTCGATTTTACGTATCTATGCCAAGTTTTATCCAAAACGGAACATAAATAAAGAAACGAAATTTGAACCTCTGGCAGGAATTTCATAGTGAAATTCCAAAAAACGGCTATTTAAAAAAAGTTTTATTATTTTACTTCCGATTTGAATGAAACTTGGTACACATATGTAAAGAGAATGTGGGTTAACCCATGTACTTTTCCCATTTTCGCCATAGAAAACGAATTATTGAAAGAAAACGGAAAATCGGCTTCGAGGGTCTCTTGAAAAGTTCATTTTTCTAAACTTAAAAGCGCTTCTCTTCCTACAGTTTTTGAGCTACAGAGATGATTTTGGTATCAAGAGAAGCGTCTGTTAATCCTCTATCAAAAAAATGTATCGGTGGTTTAGATTTTCGAATTAGTAAATTTTTTTGGAACGCACTTAGTCAAAATAACTCATAATTTCTGCCAGTTTTGTGAAATTTCAAAAACTATTTTGAATGTCAAAACCACCAATAGATTCATTTACAGGGAAACTAATTCGCTTCTTTTGAATCATTAACCATCTAGCTCAAAAACACAAGGGGGAGATGCATTTTCCCCACACTTCCTCTTTTGTATAGTTTTGATTACTAACTCATTCTTTATACAAAAGAGTGTATGAATAAAAAAATTTTCCTTTTTGATTTTACATATATGAGCCAAGTTTCAGCCAAATCGTTGACAAATAAAAAGTTAATTTTTTTTTGTGGGGGACCCTCCCCTTAAAGCAACGCATTACGAACACTATTAGGAACTTTATTCCGAAGAATAATTTAAGCCCTAACTACATTACAATTAATAGAACACCGTAAGTATTCACTGAACATTAAGATGGCTCAAGTACAAGGAAAATCGCACGCCTTATAATTACACAACACTTACCATTACTGCGTAATACTCCTGCTGAGTGCGCCATTGGTAACAGCAGGAGCAACAATAGGTACCAAATTAACATTGCTAAACGAAAGCTGTGACTTAACATTACGAATAATCCAGCACCTGAGCTATGCTTATCACTGAATTTCCTGATTATCTACTAACTTTATCAGTCAAAAACAACTTGAGAGCAACGGTTTCTCTTTTTAAGTTTATTTCTTATCGATGAATGCTATTGTTACAAATCTGTATGTTTCGAGCTAAGATGGCGCTACGGACACTTGATTATGGACGAACCAATGAGAATATCAGGCAGTTATCGTCGTATGGCTTGGGCATTTACGATACATAACAGACTATAGCATGTACGTATATGAGATCAGCAAAGCATTATTAAAGTTTTACAGCTTATTTAGTTTTAAATGTCCAACAATAATGAAACTCACTCTGTTTCATCATGGGAATGATAAAATTCGATAAATTACGTAAAAAAATATAGGAGTTGTTCTGTAACGCTCCTTAGATTTTAACACGGCACAAGATAGAAAATTTTCATAAGACAAAAGTTTTGTTAGTTTTACTGTTTTCAATTAATAAAAAATTGTTAAAAAACTCGAAGCCTATCACAGCCACAACACCAGCTCTGTGCCGTCCTAATCCAACCGACTACCAATACACAACTGCTATGCTTTCTGTAATAGTGTATCGGAGCGACAAAATAAAAATGGGCTCATCTTGACATCAATAGCCCCGGACCAATCGTAAGAAAGCTTGACAGCGGGCATGAAGTCACGTGCCAACTTTAACGTGCGCTGGTTCCACGATGAGTGAAGACTATCATTGGAATCATCCTTAGTTCTAGATTGATTAACAACTGAAGAAAGTGTAGCTAACAGTGTAACTGAACCAACAACACTGATATTGCCAGGGTTTTGGAGCAGGAGGATTGCCAGGAGAGTCCGAGTTCGAGTGACTCTGTAGCGAGACAGGGCTACATCATCAAACTCACGTGTGTATTTCCGTCCTTTCCCTAGAAGCACGTCTCCAGTCGGCGCACTATCCAAGCTATGTCGATTAGGTTCAGTCAAGGAAAACTCGAAGACAACTGTAGTTATATTAATGGAAAAATGACAGAAGCAATAAAAACAAAATATTAATTCCCTTAAACCTCAGGAGCAGACAGCTGCCAACAGGTGACTCCGCAGCTGAGGAACTCGAGTAAAATATATACAGATATTCATAATATCAACAAACTACATAAGGAACAAATTCCTAAGATCCCGTACATAGTAACCAGGTGACAATAATTCAACCGTTTACATAGCAAGTCAAATAACCTTTTTACAGAACTAAAGAAATTCGTTAGAGAAGGCATCAAGCTTCTCACAGTAAGTATCGCAAGGTTCACAATGTCAGTATCGCAAGTTTCACGAGGTGAGTCTCGCAAGTATCACAAGGTGAGCATCGCAAGTTTCACAAGGTGAGTATCGCAAGTTTCACGAGGTGAGTATCGCAAGTTTCACAAGGTAACCATCGCCAGCGTCAAAAAACTAAGTACATATCTTAAATTTCACAAGGCAAGTATCTCAAACTTCACAAGGTAAGTATCACGAATTTCACAAGGCATCTCAAGATGGCGCGCCAACGGCGGTCGTTAAATTTCAATTCAGTAAATCTAACAGGAATTAATCTAAACTTTAATCACTTACAGCTAAACACGTACATCAAGTAACTAACTTAGCATTACGATCGCGTTTACGTACAACAGATATCCGCACTACGCAATATGTGACATCGTCACGAAGTTACAAAGTTTATGAAGTCTAATTCTTACAATACGTTCACAATGCGAAAAAGACTGTACAAAATTAGGTAAAAGGATATAAATAAAAAAAACTTTCAACACTGCATGAAGGCTCATGTGCGGTGGCAGAAATGTAGCTTAGCATGGCAGCCGCAACTCTCATAACACCTTACCGAGAAAAATCCAAAATGCCTAATTAGTTAACTGTCTGGCGCCTCCAGTTGCGGCGATAAATGTTGCTTAGGCCGTCCCAGTACATGGTCAGTTAAACTGCCGGTGAGCTCCCCAAGAAGTAGCGGCAGTGCAGCAAATGCAAACAGTCCGACTTTGGTCTCGCCGAGACTTGGCTGTTTCTCTTTTCCGCCCACCTGACCAATAGGAAAAATGTACAACTACTACCGAAATATCAGAACCGAAAAGTAGGTGCAGCATCCATCAATAATGAGCTTCAGTAGCGCTGCACCGCTCACCGAGCGGAAAACGAAAGGATCGTCAGCCCGTCGACGAGACGAGACATCGATGCCCAGGGTGTTCCCACACAGGATCAACGAGCACAGGGACAGCAAGCTAAAGAAGTGGAAGAACAGAGGAAAACATCTGCAGTAGAGTGTGAAACGAAGGAAACTGCGAAAAACAAAATAAAGACGTCCTGTAAGTCTTACTGAAAACTAAATAGCCCACAAAATTTCCCTTGAGCGCGAGTTCCCATGACTGCACCGACGAACCTAACTAACCGGATTCTACGGCCAAAAGCGGCCATTCCTTCAATGTAGCAGAAGTTATTATTATCACTATTCTTAGAGGTTTAAGTCTCCGCTTTCACTACAGAGGCGATATCACAGAGGAAGAACGAAGGGACACTGGTATGACGATAAACACGGGGAAGCCACATCCGAAGGTGCTTCCACACAGAATCAACGCGCATGAAAACCGCCAGCCGGGAAAAAAGAGGAAGAACAGATGGAAGAACGATCAGCAGGATGAGATGGAAAGGAAACAAAGTGAGCAGGAAAGACAGATTTCCTGAAGGCCCAGCCAATGGTTAAGGTAACCTACACCATCTTGCAGAAGCTATGCAGCAGTTTTATTCAATTTAAAAAGTACGGCATTGGTAGGAAACAACTAAGTAATGCACTATCTGTTCCAGTTGAGCCTACATAAGTATTGACTTTATTGGAGAATGCAACAAAACGCCAGTGCCGCTATTAGGAATAAGACAGTTGCAACACCTTACAACACATACCTTCCACATCAAGAAGCATTGTCCCATCATTGCCATCCCGTGTCACCAATGAGCCAGGCCGCTTGTAGGCCGCATGGAGAAACTGTCTAAAGACTGTCATGAACTGATATAAAGCCATCGTCGGTCAATATTTATGCAGTTACGACACTTTATTCCAATAAAATTGAATATCATGCTAATAAAAATAAATCCATTAGAAAATATAAGCTGTGGATGGAAATTAAAAGTTGAATTTGATGTTTCAAAGAAAAGAGTATTACTCTATATTTTAGCTAAGAAAAATCAATGATCTAACGGACACCTCCATGCCCCCAAGCGCTTACCTGACGATCAAGAAAAGCTATTGCCAACCGCAGGGTCGGAGGTAAAGTTAGGGAGACTTGTAGTACCATATTTAGAGGGAGACATCCTGCGCTCCTACAACTTCAGGAGTAGGAAAAGAAATTTAGCAGCAAGCTCCGGCTCCTAAAATACTTTGTACAAGGGAATGATGATGTCTTTGGACTTGTATTCAAAATTTCTGGTGATGAATCCTAGTACTCTGCTTGCCATTTTCACACTCTTGTCAACTTGCTGAC
>LQNS02004412.1:7847343-7876876 GCA_001587735.2 Parhyale hawaiensis | reverse complement strand
TATATATATATATATATATATATATATATATATATATATATATATATATATATATATATATATATATATATATATATAACAGGATATGGATATCAGGATATTTTTGCACTCCTCTGATATTCAGAGGGAGCCAAAGCAGTATAATTGCTCAGAGTCGCTGCTTACCGCAGGCAAATATATAACAAAGAGTCATTATTAGCATTAATCCGTTAAATGTAAGCTTTAATTAATATCAGTTTATTTGTGAAGACATTAACTGATTTGATAGGTGCAAGTGAAAAGTGCTGCTCAGGCATTCCGTGCGACGGTACACTTGGGGTTACAGTGAACATGAACCAGTACATAACATACCCATTCGCTCCTCACCGATGCGACTATGATGAGATTTTACTACACTACTCAATAGTGACAGCATTTTTTACAGCTTGCAGCAGCTTGAACCTTTAACTGTAGTCATCCGTGACGTTGTGAAAATTTTAGCAAAATGATAAGAAAGTGCGCGCGTGTGTGGAGATGTTCATGCTTTTTCGTCCGTTTTATTTGATCACTGGTGTGGTATGCACGTGCTCCTTTGAGCAGCTAGGGTACTGATCCCCGTTCACTGTAAGCAAATTAGGGCTAATATTTACCTTTTGACCCAACAGAGTTGAAGAACATGAAACTTTTGTTTTTAGTGAATTAAGATGTGCTCATTGCAAAAAAAAAAACAATAATTTCTTGGGGAAGTACGTAATTTTTGAGATATTTGATTGTGAAGGTCTGTTTTTCATTTTGAAATAGTTAACCTCTCGCTCACGTGCCGCGTTTTACTAATAATATTGAAAGACAAGCTTGAACGTGTGTGTAGTCCATCAGTTTCAGTGGTTTACCAGTGTTTTGCTTGAACCATGAAACTTAAAGAAATACTTCCACGTGTATGACTGCCTTCACATTTACGGAAGCAAATGGAGTTTTCATGCTGCACAAGCATGTTAACGTGAGAATTTCCAATCTGTGGTCGGGAAGGCGTGCTAATTTTCCTACAACAAAGTACAAGCGAATTTTGAACGCGTCTAATGGTCCCGTGCAGCCACAACGCGCTGTGCCTCGCCCTGAAGGTATCATCGATTAGCGTGGCGATGTTGAGCCCATTAAGCGATGTTTGTCCGGATTTTCTGAAACAAAAATTTTCTGTCGTCTCAAGGGTAATCGATTTCGGGTTCACCGCCAGGAATTTATCCAATTGGGCAAAGATAATGCGCTCTTTTGAAGTTTTGGTAAGGTCAAGTTGAGGGACTCTGCCTATCTGGACGCTGACCAACAGTCGATGATTCTTATATATGTAGTATACTTTGTCACCGAAGGTATGATATACAAGCAAACACTCAAACAGACAATGTGTTTATTATATATTTAAAATTTTACTGTAAACTTAACACAACCATGATCACTTGTTAACTATTATGCTACAAAAGATTTTACATTTCACTCTAACTATAACAGATAAATGTTTGTTATCTCACTTCATTCGATTTCTTATTGACGTTTTACTCGAATACATATGAATCTCTATGATTTCAATGGAGAAAATACTTTCGGCATTTCAAACTTTCTCCTAAAACTGAAAAATGCTTTTGTAAATGGGGGCGGTGAGCCTTTTCACTAGGCGCTTTTCTGAATATATGTATAGATTATGAATGTAAATGCGTGTATTTGCTTTTAAATTATCGCTGCTCTATTGTACAGTTTCGGTGTAGTCAACTGGAGGGGTTCGGTTCAAGTTCTAACTTAACTCCAACTATTTAGTTCGATTAACCCCAAGGGCAGACGACGAGATTGCTGTCTGGGTAAGACAAGGGGTTGATGAGCCCAACAGCTGAATGATACATTAAGCCCGGTGCCCACGTAACAACTTTCGTTGCCGCTAGCAGCCTAGAGGCAACTCAAATAATACATTTAGGTAGCCGCGCCCGGCTTCAGCTTGATTCAAATTTACTTTCACAAAAAATTGTAAAAAATCTCAGGCGCTACTGCTACAGCAAATAGCAATGGTGAAATTTCAAGTATATCGCTCCTATAATTAGGAACAGTTTAAGTACACAAAAATTTTTGTTTTAAAAATTAGTTACGATCTTTATAGACTCCATGCTCAAGTCACGGCTACGATTATGCTATCACACTAGTTGACTTGGCTCTAGGCTGCTAGCGATAACGAAAGTTGTTATGTGGGCACCGGGCTTTATATAAGTATTTAAACCTAGCCGATATTTAAATAAATTATTTGTGTATGAGGGCACGAATGTGCTTAAGGTACAGTAACTGTATTACAGAGCTATGGTTTCAGCGTGAGCAGAACGCGCCGTCTTTAGTGTGACGTTTGATCCAACGCAGGTATTTGTTGACTCGTGTGAACACGGTCGGGAATCCTCGCTGCCCACAAAGTTCTCCTCCGCTCGTGAGGCCGATCTGTAAAAATTAATTAAATTATACGTAGAAAGGCGCGTTGAGCATGCAGTGCCTATATATATATGTAAACATTGAGAGATAAGAGCTTTTTTGTCAATGTATGTTTTAATGTGGGGATATTGTAGAGTATCAATTGACGTAATATATTTTCTTTCTTGAAAAATATTGCCCCTTACTGAACGTCTCGCATATCAAAATGTACGCAAAAATACTAATTATAATAATATTATGAATTTATTGAGACATTATGAAAACACAGCAGTTTATAAAAAAATGCGATGTCCGTATTAAGTTCATTATAGCAGCTACATGAGCTATATAGGCATATTTACTGTTATATCAAAGCGCAGCGGATATAAAAGCCTATGAATTCAATAATTTACTGAATCCCTATTTAAATGGAACGCCAGATAGACCAACGGTCAGCGGTTACGTGCACTGTGGAAATAATTCGTGCTTGTTATCCCATTGGTCGCTTGCTGGCATGCCACAGAAGATACCCAACATCATGACTCGAAGCTCGTGAGGTGACATGAGAGACGTTACTTGGACTTCGTCCAAATCCTCACAGAGTTCACAAGACTCAAGGTTATAATTTTTTGTAATGAAAAAACGTTGAAAGAATGTCACATTAGCCTGGATGAAGAATGCCTTTTATTCACTTGGTCGTATTGCTCACCAGGTCATAGTTTCCTCGGCTTGTTCGGTAAACGAGGGGACCGCCTGAGTCTCCGTTACAGGCAGAGGGGCCCTGTGCCCCCGCGCACAACATACGGCCCGTGACGGGCCAAGGTAATTTGTCTGGAATGCTGCGACACTGCTTCGGTGTGAGTACCTGAGTACAGGAAGGAATACAGTTACATTTTTTTATATTTTAGTCAGGCAAAAATTCCTGAGAAAAATGATATCTCAACACCGTGACGCTTTCCCGAGCATCGAAGGAAAACACAGCAAGCTATTGCTTTCGCACACATGCACGCCAAACGGGGTCTTCCCAAGTGCACGACAGCTGTGTTCAGAAATGCGTGCTGACTTCGGGATAACACCAGGGTTGGCTAGTTTGAGCCAAGTGGTGTAAAAACCATGGTTTAAAATCAACCAAAAAAAACATGTTTTTTATTCGATTTTTTATTTTTGTTCATCGATATTGCAAAATAAACAGTTTTCTGTTCAGAGATTAGTAAATTTTATTTACATAAATGAAGGGATGAGGTATTGTGTTTCTATTTAGGAATCTGCTTGACTGTTAGGGTCAACTATTGCTTATGTTTATTAAGAACCTATAACTTAATGAATTTTGCATAGGAATTTTGTATTATTTCATTTCAGAGATGCATATCTAATTATATTCTGGTAAGCTAGCAGCTACTGAAAATTAAAAGTAGTAGTTATTGTTACTATTAGCTAGTGAGCTCGTGAGAAGGATGTAGGTATGTAAATAGCTATTTCACTGTTTTCCGTTCAATACTCTGCTTTTTAATTAGCTAGTAGCTAACTATTTCTATCGAAATGATTTTGTATTTTGGAGTGTTTCTAAGTCTTTCAAAGGGTTTTATAGCTATTTTACTTTTTTAGTTTTACTTCGTTAGTTTATTACTCTGTTTTCAATCACCTAGTAGCTAGCTATTTCTGTCAAGTTGTAGTTGTAATTTGCAGTGTTTTTAAACTTACAAATCAATCATTGGCTGTTAAATGTAGCCATAGCAAATACAGGTACTCGGCTAATTGCTTTTTCTTAACCGCTTTTTCTTAAAAACATTCTTCTACAATAGGAAGTTCAAATGAAGCGACTAAGATTGTTGATGATTTGCTAGCTACATGTTTACGAAACAGAAAGTCGTTTAAATTCTGGATAAAATTCCTGGAACTAGGAAAAACGACAAAATATAAAGAATAAAGAGGCCAAAAAATATCATTTATTTGTTGTTTTAATACCCCCCAAAAACATGATTTTTAATTTAAACAATACAAAAAACATGGTTTTGCCAACCCTGGATAAGATATATTTAGTGAAAAACGAGGTCTTTACCAGTGGGACGAGAGCACCCTGACAAAATAACGAGCTTTTTCATTTTAAAATGGCAGTACTCACTATTCAGATAACTGTATGACTGCACAATTAATTGTACAATGCGAGTACTCACTACTTTAGTTATAGAACTATTAACTACTCAATGGATGGTACTTGAATAATTAACTGTATAATGGGGCACCCACTCGTTAGGTAACCTTAAAATAATTCTGCAATTAATTGCACAACGAAGGTCCTCATAAGTTGGGAATTGATTTCAATATGTTTTTTAATTCTAAAATTCAGTAATTAAGTTTCAACACTGTTTTCTTTCGACAAGATATATAAATAATAGGATTTTGCGAGGCATTGTTTTCCTGGGAGCTACGCCTGTGAAACTTTCACGGTCTGGCGCGGTCGTTTAAATTGAACCCGTAAAACCTTCACATTTTACCACTGCAGTGCGGCAACTACTTTACAACACTGAGACTCGATGGGTGATATTTTATAATCAGTCTCTTTGATGATAAAATTCCTGTAACCTGCCCCCTCTGAGTGGAACACTGAAATTCCCTCCGTAGCAAACAACTGTACAGGTTCCAACACGTTCAAGCAGCAAAGCTCAGGTGCATATTTATTAATTATTAACGAGGCCTTATACAGTGGGAACCAACCACTAACCCGGTAGATACGTTAACTTCCGAAGGCGTGAAACACACCGCAGTTACGTATGTAGGTAGGAGCAAGTGCATTAATATACATATGTATAGATTGTTGAGTATTTTGCGCTTTCAAGCAGTGCTGCGTCTGGAGATTCTACATAGAAGATCAAGGTGGTTCACCCTGTTGGAAGAGTTTTCACTCGCCTTTAGTTCAACCTCCTGCAGAACATCAGCCAGCGGCCCATCTTGAGCAAGCCTTCCCCAGCCCGTGGCGATGGCGGTCTTCCCTCCGTACAGAGGTTTTGGTGATGAGGGAAGGCAGACCGGCAAAAGGGTTTTGCTTATCTGAAAAAGGGCATGCAGTTTAACCCTTCAGTGCTACGAATTAATATCTTTATCGCTGCAACTAAACGTCACCAAGTTTTACATTGAAAAGATAATACAAGAAATCCCATTTATTAGTCGCCTTATTGATCTTAGTCCGAAGTTGCCCTACGCAGTCGTATTGTGTTTTCGGTCGAATAGTCAACAGCATAAATAAAGTAACATGAACCACCTACGAGCTGAAGGTTCGCTCATAGAAGTGTTTTATCTATTGAACTTCTTTGTGGATTTTTCAGAAATCATTATGCAACCGCCGTAAGCATCTTCTGAGGCAATTTTTTTAGGGGGGGGGGGGTAAGATCCGTAGTTTTTGTACCTGGTTCCTCAATTAGATACTTCATAAAATAACGGGTGTTTTAAGTGTAAGGCTTCAGGAAAGAATATCTAGACACAATCGCTATTGATTTATTTTTCCAGTTTGAATTTAACAAGCAGTTCTATTTTAGAATACAAATAAAAGAGACTTTGAAAACACGTCGGGGCCTCCCAGTCCACGACTCACCAAGTCCCACCTGGGTGGACTGAATGTGGCATACAAAAAATGGCGGGAGGGCGTCAAAATTGGCGCCAACCCTTCCCAGTATGCCGAGGTAACCCATGAAACTGGTTCCCAGTATGCCGAGGTAACCCATGAAACTGGTTCCCAGTATGCCGAGGTAACCCATGAAACTGGTTCCCAGTATGCCGAGGTAACACATGAAACTGGTTCCCAGTATGCCGAGGTAACCCATGAAACTGGTTCCCAGTATGCCGAGGTAACCCATGAAACTGGTTCCCAGTATGCCGAGGTAACCCATGAAACTGGTTCCCAGTATGCCGAGGTAACCCATGAAACTGGTTCGGAGCAGATGAAATGGCGGGAAGCGGACCGCTTGCCCGGGCAGACACTTCCCTGAAATTGGTCTAGGTAGACGGCAATATGGACACACGCATATACAGACACCATGAAAACTATACATCCTCGCGGATACTTAGCGAGCTGTTTTACAGCTGGTTCATGATTAAGATAATTTTATTTCGCTATTTAATTCGAATCAGTATATAGTAGCGATAAAATCTGTGCCACATATTGATGAGTGTTCAGATAACTCTCTGCAATTTATTTTAAGCAATGACTTGTTTTGAGAAGTGTATCCATAATTAATTTAGGTTAAATGTTAAATAGAAATTTTGCAATATAAAACTTGGTAAGACATACCACAGCTTTTAAGGTCAAATTTGCAATTTAGTAGATAAAAAAGATGTTTAAAAATATGAAAAATATGATCTGGAACTAGTTTTCATCGAGGGTAAGAAGAAACTTCCTAAAAACTGATAAAATGGAAATGGAGAATTCGCTTGCTTTTGTTAGTGCCTTCAACACTACGTGGAGGCCTTTAAAAGGATTAACATCGATACTTCTTTCGTCGTTCATGTGTTGCCTTCTCCCCTATTGGGCATGGTGTTTGGTCTTGATTTTACTGGGAAGAGAATGCTTTCTATCTACTTTATTTAACTAAAGCCAGATTTTTTTTTAAATGATAATGAGATTTACCAATTTAGCTGCAGCAAATGCATAGTTTTTCGGGAGCCTCAGCTTCCGTATAGAATTAGATCAATTCCTAACAGTAATAAAGTTTAGCAAAGCAGTAGACAGAATCTTCCATCAATAATTGATCATCGGTGTTTAGCATAGTTAATAATGAAAGCAGAATTACCGTATATTTCTGTTAAGCTTCTTCCAAAAAAGGTCTTAGCCAGTGTAAGTTTAAAAAGAGCCCAAATGTGAGGGAAAAAAGAAAAAAAAATAACATTGGCTGAGCTCCGAATGAAAGACACCTGCTTCTCACCAAACCAAGACTCTTGGAGCCATGTGTTACTTGCTGTCTGTCCTCGGTTCAAGTCTATTAGACTCTTTAGTTAGGTACCTTAAAAGCAGCATAAGCCTGATCTATACTTAGATGGGTGAACGTCACTATCAGTAGAATAAAGTGTATTTATTACTTGACGATACTAGAACCATAGGTCACTTAATTTAGGCAAGGAACTTACAGAAGCTTTCTTGGCTTGTAAGGGCAATGACGTCACTTATGGTTCTGCTGCACCATGATTATATATATTGCACTATTTCTGATTCAATGCCAACATACTTGCACTGGCTTGTCGAGCGTGAGGATGGCGATGTCGTTCTTTGCAGTTCTAAAGCTGAATCTGCTATGGACGTGGGCAGCGGAAACTCTTCGTCTGACCACATTTGTTTCTGATGGGCTAAGACGACTATGGTCTTGGAGCCTTATCTTGAAGTCAGCAATAGGTTCGCCCTGAAAAAAATGCCAAAAATAATGTGAAGAGGTTGAGTGCATTGCAGTGACAGCAGAGAGAAGGAAATCTTAGATATGAAATTTTAACAAAGATAACACTACTGACCGATATCGCGACTACGATCCGTCCGTATATACACAGCACAGACTCGCAGTAGTAGCAGACTAAAGCTTCTGACTTTGACTTTCAAGGCCGCAGGCTCGAACCTCGCTCTCAGCTAGGCAAGTTCTTTGCGGCGCTTGATATGATCGGTCAGCATCCGGTCTGTGTACTGCTGCGGGTTTACTGACTTTCCCCAGCAATGGGAATGGTTGGGGGTTGCAAATTATCGCATGAAGTCTGCCAACACTGACGCCATATCTCTGGACAATCTGGGGTCGACTGCAGCCGTATACTTCTCTGGGGCCTATTGGCCTATATCTGCAGCACAAACCAGAGCGTGCGGGTTTCCCACTTGGGGGTGGGAAACCCGCATGCATCCAGACAAACACACCTCTGTACGTACAACCGTTTGCAATACAGTATGTTTCCGCTTACACACAGTAGTGAGGTGTGATCGAATTCGCAGATGTAAATAGTTGAAGTGGAAAATGGGCCATTTTTTAGGTGCACTCTATAGCTGCAGGTGGTCATTCTCCCATAAACAGAAGTAAAAAAAATTCTAACCATATCATACAGCCCGAGATTACATTGTTAAAGGAAATTTCATAGTTTCAGTGCATAAAGTACAAGACATCAGAGAGGAGCACGATCCTTCTCTTAATATTTCTACTGATATGTGATGGGACGCTGGATATCAGTCCGACTTAGAGGACAAAGCTTAAGCTTTGGATCATTGTACAACTGCCATATTGGGGATACGTGGTAAGAATTGTGAAAGTAAAGTACAGTGCGAGTTAAAAGTGTTTGCATTTCTACAATGTAAATTTTAACTTGATGACAGTTGAATAGTGAACTCATCGACTATTTCAGAAATTTTATTAACCTGATGGTATTTAAATTAGGCATAATGATAGTTTGCAAAAAAAGCACAGTCCACGCAAAACCAAACTATTCATATGTGGCAGGGAAGGACATGTCACTCATTTTAAGGATGCGTTACTACTGAGGCTCGAATACTACATCCAGTTATTTTAGCTGGTAATATTCTACGATTTTAAGTTTGAAAGACTCAAACTGTACTCAAAGAGAGGAAAGCTCCTCCAAGAAGCGTAATGCTAGAAAAAAGAGCGGAAGCCGTGACAAATATGTTGTTGAATCTTCAGCAAAATTTAATCAATTATTCCTCGTGAAACTGTTAGCAGTTGCTGAAATTTTCTTCAAATTCCGACCATTACTTTCTGTGTTATGTTGTTGACAGACAAAAAAATAAGACAGAGCGATAAAGAGACAAACGGATTGCTGGATCATAGAAAAAAAAATAATCAACTATTTATTAATTATTCCAAATAGTTCCTATAAATTTTATGAACCTCTGTTCATAACTTGTTCCCGAGAAAAACGCATCATCACCAAGAGGTAAACATCTGTTACTCTCAATCGTCCTAGCAATCCCGGCATGTAGTATGAAGATTCGTCCATAACTTTTGAGCCACGAGGCAGACAGACAGGCATACTCCGTAAAAACACTGCCCGGCCTCTCGGAGACTTTTATGCAACTTTTTCAGTTTAGGTCTGACTCCATTATATAAGGTGAACAAAAGTTTCAACAAAACGCTTGCATTTTATGTTGGTAAACGGATCCAGTCAACCATTCCCCCTCCCCCGGTGCTGATAAAATATTACTATCTCACCCTAAGCTAAAACAACATTTGTGCACTAAAATCACTACTCCCAAAATCATACAACGCGCTACAAACAAGAAATCTCGGATCTTACTTGACCATTCTCATCTTAAAAAAGTCATTAAGAGTGACAAACTTCCCTGAGGCACCACAGACACTACCCGCATCATATGATGGAAACATCATCCAAATGAAATTTAATAAATAAGCTTAATCTCTACCTCTAAATTAAACTTAGTACAAGCTCGGAACGAGCTTTCTGAAACCGACCAGAACGCAATGAGCTGCAGTGATAACATGTCTGTCGCTGATGAGAGATCCACCGCAGAAGAACCCCCCTCCCTGTAAGAAGATCCCAACTTGCCAGGGGTACTCTGACACCTCTGTTGCCACGCCGCCCACGATGCGAGTGCCCTTGAGTTTGGTGCCGCACTTGCACTTCTTTGAAAAGCTGGCACGTTGCGTCAAATTCCCTGGAAATTGTAATAATGAGATTATATGAGCTCAGCTTGTCAAAGGCCATATCTAAACCAAGGCTACTTGATCTGACTTGCCGGAACTGCAGACATGAACATAGGCTTCGTCACTATGAATTGTGTTGCAACTGTTAGAAGCAATCTGATTATATTGAGTCAATGGAAAAACTCCTGTTAATGGAGATGTCTTATAGATAATCTCTTATGGATCTCCAGTCAACGGGTCAAAAGCAACGCAGCTCTCTTAAGCCAAGATGAATCAATTCCTCGAAGGATTAACCGAACGCCCCAAGCCGTCCCATTATAATGCAGATTATGGACAAGAAGGGGAAAATAGATCAAAGTTCCCCTGTTCGACTAACAGAATTTTAGAGAGGTACGTTGGCTCCGATCGTTAAATCAAATTTAAATCGACGATTACTGATCGATGATCCTTCAAGTTTTCGAAAATTCAAAGTGGTTCCCTACAATGGAGTTGCTACTCGTTTCTAGGTAATCAAATTGTTTAACGAACACAGCCAACACCGTCAAAAAAATTGGCGAAGCTAACGCTCTTATTTCAGATTCAAAAGACGTCACGCCCTCGATGCTCAGCTCAACTCGACTTTGACTAGCCATGACTAGCCGATGACACCTTCAGGCCATCACCTATTTTGGGGCTAGGTTGAGCTGAGTCAGGCTTGCCAGCCAATACGCTCCGAAGCTCAGTTCTGCAAGTTCGATTGGCCGCTTTGAGGCTTTGTTCAACTGTCTCATCACAGTCGATCTAAGCAAATCCTACTTGCCTGGCATCTCAGACAGAAGCAGTGGTTTCAGAACATTGAAGTTGTTACAGGTGATGAAAGAAACCCAATTACGACGGCTGACAACTTCATGTTACAGAGCATCGTTGAATTTCCGCCTGTCCCATGGGCAATGGGTGCAAGGTCAACGCCTAAAATAAAATTCGATTCAACGGGGTAAAGCCATTATACCTGTTTGGGGGTTTGGACGTGTGGGCTTCGCTTAGATTGAGGGCCAATCGAACTAGCTTCAGCTTGAATTTGAAGCCTCAAGCATTAGTGGCTATCAATTTTCGATCAGTAGAAAGTCAGTGAAACTCGAGAGTAGAGTTGAGAATGTTGAACCCAATGGGCTTGAGGAATACTATGAAATATAAACAGCAACGGAGACTATAAAATCATCGAATTCTAAGAAAAAAGTGATTCGCAGATATTTTGAGAAACTCTTCACAGAAAACCATTTTCAATGTGTACAGGGCTTAGTCAGTGGCTCCTTGCAACTATTTCTTAATAATTTGTTTCTACTAATGCTGCACTCCTAGAGCGCAGACCTCGGCCAAATAACGCAGTGATAGAAGGCAGAATGGTGGACTGATAGACAAAGAGGCAAACTGATTGACGGATATCTGATCATCTGCCAAAACAAGCATTTCTCGTAGCTGCATGGCAATGCGTGCTTGCTTTGGAAGAGCACTTCTCTCATCGTAAAGTTTTCGAGGAAGCAGAGTATGTGGCACTGCATTTTATATACAAAATTCCGATCGGATTAGCCTGAATAACTATCATATTATATATAAGAAAATTTTCAAGTTGCATTCTTATGTGCGCATAATCTTTAAAGAAGCTCACCAGCAGCATCAGAAGACAAGCTCTCAGTCGCCAGCAGAAGCAAAACCAAAACCGTCCAGAGCAGAAGTGTAACTTGGTGGGTGTGAAATATCATTTTTGTGCTAAAACTTTTCTGATATTGTATATGTGAAAACCTGTGTTTCACGTTTATATTGGTTTAGACTATATTAGATTGGAGGTGCTTTCGTTAGCAGGAGACATTAAGCCATCGATTCTAGTGTAGGGAGCCTGTTGATTGTTCTTTTAAGTGCTCATCGACATTCTTAAATTTGTGACTTCGAAAAATTGAAGGGTTGGATTAAAACAAATCTTAGAATTTTGAATGTAATTAGCAGAATTACAGAACACAAGGAAAGGAGACAGAAGTTAAATTTCCCCTGAGGCCACAATGCAGCAGGAGCAGTGGCCTACAAAAAATATCCAGCCCCTGGTATGCAAGAGTACACGCTGCGCCCTTTTCTCTAAGACAGAAAATACAATTTTGAATAACGTAGAAATTCAGCACATTTTTGCCCCATCTGAGTTCGATTCTGTCCAATACAAGTCCTTCCCTCGAAAAGACTCCTGGAAAGTTCAGCCCTGGAGAGGTTAGCCCAACCTCATGGGTTGCTTTACTTTTGGAGGGTTCGCCTTTCTTGAAACTTCCGTTGTGTAATTTTTCATTTGACACCCATGCCAAAGCTATGTAACTCTCGGTCCCATACAACATCCTGCATACAAGCAATTCTACCACTGCCACAGAGGCTAAGTTTGTTGGCCGAGAGGCTAGCCTGATAACCCTCAATAGTTGAGAACGCAGGAAGCCTTTTGCCGGCTATAAATGCCTCGTTAATATTACCGTGGCCGCTTTCCCAAACGGCAACCACTCAAGTTAAAAATATTTAATATCACGGATTGAAATTTCTATTCAGGGAGGAAGATTAGAAAACGCTTTTATACAGATGTAATTATCTTTTAAATTTCCGTATCCGTGTTGTCTCATGACCCTTGTTTACATAAGGTAAAACCTCCTAACTAAGGAATAATGAACAGTATTCTGTCAGAGGTAAGAGCTTAAACCACCAGCAACAATGAGAACAACTACGTTTGTTGCGATCACCATCGTTGTAACTCTGATACTGACCGCATGACGCTGCATCTCAAACACAATAGCACCTAACCACCAATGTGTCCCAATAGTAAGCATCTCACAACAGTTCGTACTGCTGCTGCATACACAATATACCTAGTACCTCAGTAAAGAGGACATGGATCTGAGGTCTTTTCTTTATCTATGCCTAGCACTCTAACCCCATTCTGGACACTATCATTATCATGGAGCATACTACTGTAAAAGGTAGCCAATCCCTAATTAGCAAATTTATTGAAGAAGAAGCTGGAGAACAGAACAAAGCTAGTGGTACTTAACAATTAAGTAGGTGCTTTGCAACTTAAGGGGTAGTGACATGAGCAGGAGAGGTACCTTCAGCAAGCCAACTCTACGGGAAGCTTTCAGTTTTCATAAGCACCCCTACATTTTACCTGGCAATCATTGGGTTTCTGCAGTGTCTACAGCAGTCCTTTTATTCTTTGGAAACAGTACAACACTGGGCAGAGTTCCAACGTGTCCCTTGTCTAACTCACAGACGCTTAGGTATACGAGAACGACAGTCAAGAAAAAAGTCCCTTAATTGGAAGTCCTTGTCGATTATCTTTATACCGAAGCTATTTTGTTGAATTTTTTAATATTCTTTTT
The DNA here is from genome assembly GCA_001587735.2 of Parhyale hawaiensis. Classification (NCBI taxonomy): domain Eukaryota; kingdom Metazoa; phylum Arthropoda; class Malacostraca; order Amphipoda; family Hyalidae; genus Parhyale; species Parhyale hawaiensis. Next base: position 7,863,447 of record LQNS02004412.1, on the reverse strand, counting down.
AAAATTACGTGCCGATGCGAAGAAATCAGCTAAATTAATCGCTAAACAATGCGTATGATATTTTATGCTACACAAATTTCAATCTCAAGTTAATAATAGGCTACGTTCTAACATAGTGAAGAAATCACAGTAATTTCTCTCAACCATCCAGATGTATGATAACACCAGACCACTTATAGGGAAATTAATGTTTTTTGCATACAGATACCTTACTTTCAATACCTTATGAATTCTTCGGACCAGGTCCAGGTGGCGTTACTCACACCGTCTATCTTGTTCATTGTTGATGCTACATTCCGTGACCAGCGGGAGGGCTAGTAGCGAGTTATCCTCACATTGGACGTAGCCGATTACAGCTGACTTGTCTGGCACTTTCAGTAAGCATCCAGTAAGTAAGTATCTCACCCCGGACAGTGAACAAATAGAATATTTCGTTTCAATTACATTGCCACCATTTTCTTTATTGGAAGTCGCAATTTACAAGAGCGACCAATACTGCCTGCGTATCTGGATCGGCCCATTGACAGTTAGAAGTATAGTAACTCCTTCTAAAAATTTCCAAAGGTTTATGATCGAAATGCGATCGAATCTCCGTTGAATTGTACACATTTAAAGGTAAGCAATGTCTTTTTAGGCAAAATATACAGGGTCAGTGTGTCAACAGACACTTTAGCAAAAATCAATGAGGCAGTCACAGAGGGTCAAGTTTTTTGTCGAGATAACACCGTAATTTTAAAATGAGTTTGGGTGCGATCCGTCATATCATGTCATCCATCATATCATGTCACCCATCATATAATGTCATCCATCTTATCATGTCATCCATCATATCATGTTACCCATCATATCATGTCATTCAACACGTTTCTTGCGAAGCCACCCACCGTGGGTACACATGACGTCTGAAACTAAATCTACGGTGATCGCAGAAAATGCGCTAATTTCGTTATTAGATAACGAAATATGCAGATTACGTATTTTTATTCGTCTTGTTATGCGCCTACTTCTCTTATTGCGTGATACACAACACATTCACCTTACCTTGCCAGATTGCCTAATGAATTTTTCACCTACATATGCCTCCAACTTTATAACTAATAGCTGAAGAGAAAGCGCCGTCCTTATTCCGACTGCAACTGTAAGCTCTGAAGTTCTTAGACAGGCTCTATACATGAGGAGAAAGCCGTATTTGAGGAGAATATTGAATAACTTTTTAGCATTTGAGCCAGAACTTTCCTTGTGCCAGTTTAGGCTTTCGCGACCTAGGAGTTCACACGGTCCTTTAGCCACCCTAGTAATGGACAGAGGTGACAGTACGACCTAGCAGTATAAATCATGTCAGTACTGATACAGACTCATATAATAGTTGTTCTCTAAGAAGGCGGTACGCAATTTATTTGGGCATTGTAGAAATTTGAGCAAGTGGTAATAAGGTGGGGGGGGGAGGGTGACGGAATTAGGAGAAAATAGTAAATACCATGTAAGATGTAAATTTTTTATCGTATCTTGATGTGTATACATGAGGAGGAGGTGCGGCAAACCTATCAAACTTGCCAACTAGAAGCGGGAGAATGTAACAAAGAAAGTTACACAGTTCTACTTGTATCACTAGTTCCAACCTAGGATTAGGTAATATGCAGTTAAAACTGAGGCCCAGCATCAGCAGAACTGCTTCACAGTGCATCTTTAATTTTAATGGTTCCTATAAATATCTGCAGCACGAACCAATGCGCGTTGGTTTCCCAGCAGCAGGGAGTGTGGTCAAGTTGACGTTACCTTTACCTTCAAAGTCTTGCAAAACCATTTATCTCAGTAGTCAACAGGTTATCTATGGCGTCATTTCTCTAAGCTTTTCTTGTCAGTCAAATTTTTGCTCCAGCAGACTAACTTTTGCTAACCGCACATGAATAAAGTATATATTAGAGCGTCATGATACATACTAACCACAAAATCTAGAATGCATGGTATAATTTTGTATGAAATTATTTTAGTATCACTGCTTTCCTCAATGCATTACTCTTGCAATTGCTAAAGTATATCTTTCAGTGAACTGTGCAAAAACTATCAAGAAATTTCAAGATACATTTGTCAACATTTTCTGACGGGTTTAACTTCTTTCTCGAAACTACGACACATTGTGCTTCAAAATGTTACTATTTTTTTTTAGATTGCTTGCCCTGATACTGTGTATACCGACATTTCTTCCGTTAAATCATTATACTAATCTTTACATGGCCTTCAAAATTTTTTTCTTTGTTATGTATATAATTTATATTCCCTAGCGAGCATCAGTTAAGGGATTATTACTCTTAATTGTTAAATCATTACTACCAATAAAACATTGAACCAAAAGGCTTGAAAATTAACATATTTTTAGATACAAGTTTTGTTTGTAGCGTGATAAAATCTCAGAACAAAAAAAAATCATGGTTGCAAAATAAACTGAAATTGAATGAAAATATTTACTTTCTCCTCAGTGTAAAAGTTAAGGGACACCATCAAAAACTATTGAAGTGTAAATAAAATTCACAAATATAGCATTTTTCAGAAGCAATAATAATTAGTAAAGATTCCATTATTTTGTACAACATTATTGCATCGTTTGTTACAGGAACTGATTAATTTTGTACAGAATTGCCGGAGTTCCACTGACCTTTCAAAAGTTGTATCCTTATTTGCATCCTTATTTCTAGACCTTCTTGCTTGAGCACGTTCTCCATTGATCTTACATACGGTTTCGATTAGATTGAGATCTGCACTTGGGGCGTCGAATTCATAACTGCTAACCGTTCATCCTTCCAGAAGGTGGCGACTGTCCTGGCTTTATGACAAGGATCGTTGTCCCGCAGAAGAAAATGGATCGTTACACAGTTGCAGTCCTTAGAGATGGGAGCGCATGCTGGCGACGTAGCTCTATAATACACTGCCGCATTTACTGAATCATTCAAGTGAACAAGTGGTCCTGGTCCGGCAGCAGAATTGACTGCCCACACTTTGACGCTACCTCCTCCGTACTTCACCTGTTTTTGACATAGGCACTTTGGAGATATCCTTTCACCTACTTTACGGCTAACATACCTTTTCCCTTAAAACCAATCACATTGAACTAGGATTCATCTCTAATATGTAATATAGCCTATTGTGCATCCGACCACACAACGTAGTCTTGACCAAACTGCAATCTCAGTCTCTTATCTTCGTGGAAGTCAGATTTTTGGAAGCAGCAGCACCTGCAAGCAAACCAGCCTGCTTGAGTGGACGTGAAATAGTTAATCGAGACACCTTACTGCCGGACAAATCAACCATCTCATGAGTAGTTTCCGTACAGATTTAAAACGGTACTCATGCTTTGTTTTACCATGGGTCTGTTTTCTCCGAGTAGTTTTTCGACGTCTGCTCGTCTTTGGCAACGTTTCCTACCTGTTCAAGTCTGGCTATGATAAGTTGTACGATGCTACGAGATATTCCCATTGCATTAGATATCTTTGACAGTGATTTTCTATCTTCGTGGAGAGACACATTTGCGATTTTCTTCAGCTCTAGACACTGGTCAACGCTTCGCAAGCTCTATGATGAAGTTTGATTTGTATAAATAATGCAGAGGCTTTAACTACATAATTTATCTGTAATTTATTTAACGTAGGAAAACTTTGAAGGCCTAAAAATTTAGTAATATGAACATCTCCGGGGCTACTATTGCATTTTTCATGGTGTCCCCAAACTTTTGCACCTAAGAATGATGTAGTATTTTGATTCTATTTCTGCTTGTTTCTAAACAGTCTTTTCTAATGTTTATTTGAAAAAAATTGAATAATTTAGTGTTTACCGTCCCTTAACTTATGCTTCATAGTGTATAAATTGTGTATATATATATATATTTCTTGAAATACACGTTGACACTCAGGTGTATTCATAAGGAAGTTTTTATTGAAAGTCGGTCTTCTGGGCTTTTTATTCAGTTAACCCCAATCTTTCTTGCATTTTATTGCTAAAGTGGATCCATACATCGATGATCTTCGAGACTCTACTATCGATGAAAAGTATACCATCAGGCAGCAAAGCGGAAGGCAGCGAATCTTTGCTAGCATTAGCAATATTAACCAACTTAATAAGAAAGAAATGGACTTAAGAGATAAATCTGATCCAAGTACAACTATTGCTAAAGCAGATTAAGGAAACGTTACTGTAATATTGAATACAAGTGACTATAACCACAAAATCGAACAACATCTGGATGATGAAAATACTTATCAAAAGTTAGAAGTCAACACCACGCAGAATATGCAAAGGAAGCTAAATAACTTGCTGAAAAAATTGGAAATGAGAAAGATCTTGAAACGAAAATAATATCTAAAGCTGCACTGCTCTACTGCCATAACTCCAACTTTCTATGCACTAATCAAAATTCATAAAGAAGGAAATCCAATCCGGCCAATCGTCTCGTTTATCAACGCGCCTACCTAAGGACCGTCAAAATTTCTCTCCAAAATCTTGATTCCAATTACAAATAGAACACCGCAAAATTAGAAAACACCATGGATGCTAAACTAGTCATGGAAGATATCAATACCAATAGAACTGGCCTTACAATGTGTAAAAAGAAAAGTTAACTAATATCAAGACCTAAATAAAGAACAAACATAACTAACGTCAGAAGATATCAGGGCTCTACTAAAAATCTGTATGGATGTGTGCTTAAATGGAATGAAACTGCATACAAACAATAACACGGTACTCCAATGGGTTCCCCCATATTATCTGTCGTTCTTGCCGAAATAACGATGTAACACATTGAAAAAGAAATTTTTGGCAAATCCTTCATGCCCTCCTGTTATATGGAAAGGCTATCTTGACGACATCATACCTACCTTGAGTTACCTTGAGAGTCTTCGGAAGAAGTCCAGGTGACGTTGCTCACATCACCTCACGCGTGTGGAGTCACTCTGCTGGGCGTCTTCTGAGGTGCCGCAGTTTAAACCTAAGAGAGACCCGGCAGCGAATTATCTCCACGTAACCGCTGACTGCTGGTCTATCTGGTATTCTTCTTAAATGTGAATCCAGCAAATTTTTGAACTCTACAGTTTTGATATCAGTGGCGTTTCGAATATTCCGAGGCATTTTGTTAAACAATCTTGCTCCCCGTACANGTTCCACTGACCTTTCAAAAGTTGTATCCTTATTTGCATCCTTATTTCTAGACCTTCTTGCTTGAGCACGTTCTCCATTGATCTTACATACGGTTTCGATTAGATTGAGATCTGCACTTGGGGCGTCGAACATACTGCTAACCGTTCATCCTTCCAGAAGGTGGCGACTGACCTGGCTTTATGACAAGGATCGTTGTCCCGCAGAAGAAAATGGATCGTTACACAGTTGCAGTCCTTAGAGATGGGAGCGCATGCTGGCGACGTAGCTCTATAATACACTACCGCATTTACTGAATCATTCAAGTGAACAAGTGGTCCTGGTCCAGCAGCAGAATTGACTTCCCACACTTTACACTTTGACGCTACCTCCTCCGTACTTCACCTGTTTCTTGACATAGGCATTTTGGAGATATCCTTTCACCTACTTTACGGCTAACATACCTTTTCCCTTAAAATCAAACACATTGAACTGGAATTCATCTCTAATATGTACTGTAGCCCATTGTGCATCCGACCACACAACGTAGTCTTGACCAAACTGCAATCTCAGTCTCTTATCTTCCTGGAAGTCAGATTTTTGGAAGCAGGATCACCTGCAAGCAAACCAGCCTGCTTGAGTCGACGTGAGATAGTTAATCGAGACACCTTGCCGCCGGACAAATCAACCATCTCATGAGTAGTTTCCGTACAGATTTAAAACGGTACTCATGCTTCGTTTTACCATGGGTCTGTTTTCTCTGAGTAGTTTTTCGACGTCTGCTCGTCTTTGGCAACGTTTCCTACCTGTTCAAGTCTGGCTATGATAAGTTGTACGATGCTACGAGATATTCCCATTGCATTAGATATCTCTGACAGTGATTTTCTATCTTTGTAGAGAGACACAATGCGATTTTCTTCAGCTCTAGACACTGGTCAACGCTTCACAAGCTCCATGATGAAGTTTGATTTGTATAAATAATGCAGAGGCTTTAACTACATAATTTATCTGCAATTTATTTAACGTAGGAAAACTTTAAGGGCCTAAAAATTGAGTAATATGAACATCTCTAGGGGCTACTATTGCATTTTTCATGGTGTCCCCCAACTTTTGCACCTAAGAATGATGTAATATTTTGATTCTATTTCTGCTTGTTTCTAAACAGTCTTTTCTAATGTTTATTTGAAAAAAAATTGAATAATTTAGTGTTTACCTTCCTTTAACTTATGCTTCATAGTGTATAAATTGTATACACTACTGCGCAGTTACTGCGCAGCATCAACAATGATAACCATGTTAAACTTGCCGTACGATTAAAGAAATCGAATAAACATATCATTAACACTGAGCTTTCAGTCGCCTTCAATCAAACCTGCATATATATATATATATATATATATTTCTTGAAATACGCGTTGACACTCAGGTGTATTCATAAGGAAGTTTTTATTGAAAGTCGGTGTTCTGGGCTTTTTATTTATTTAACCCCAATCTTTCTTGCATTTTATTGCTAAAGTGGATCCATACATCGATGATCTTCGAGACTCTACAATCGATGAAAAGTATACCATCAGGCAGCAGATCGGAAGGCAGCGAATCTTTGCTACCATTAGAAATATTAACCAACTTAATAAGAAAGAAATGGACTTAAGAGACAAATCTGTCCCAAGTACAACTATTGCTAAAGTAGATAAAGGAAATGTTACTGTAATATTGAATACAAGTGATTATAACCAAAAAATCGAACAACATCTCGATGATGAACATACTTATCAAAAGTTAGAAGTGAACACCACGAAGAATATGCAAAGGAAGCTAACTAACTCGCTGAAAAAATTGGAGATGGGAAAGATCTTGAAACGAGAATAATATTTAAAGCTGTACTGCTCTACTGCCATAACTCCAACTTTCTATGCCCTAATTAAAATTCATAAAGAAGGAAATCCGATCCGACCAATTGTCTCGTTTATCAACTCGCCTACGGAACGTCAAAATTTCTCTCCAAAATCTTGATTCCAATTACAAATAGAACACCGCAAAATTAGAAAACACCATGGATGCTAAACTAGTCATGGAAGATATCAATACCAATAGATCTGGCCTTACAATGTGTAAAAAGAAAAGTTAACTGATATCAAGACCTAATTAAAGAACAAACATAACTAACGTCAGAAGATATCATGGCTCTACTAAAAATCTGTATCTGCTTAAATGGAATGAAACTGCATACAAACAATAACACGGTACTCCAATGGGTTCCCCCATATCTGTCGTTCTTGCCGAAATAATGATGTAACACATTGAAAAAGAAATTTTGGCAAATCCTTCATGCCCTCCTGTTATATGGAAACGCTATCTTGACGACATCATGACCATTCTACCTTACTAACAGATTGAAAAACTTTTAAAGTATATTAATGGCATCAACCAATTTATTCAATTTACAGCAGAAACCGACAAAGATCGTCAACTACCATTCCCTGACATTTTAATAACGCACGAGATAAATGGCAGAGTGAACTTCGACATCTACAGGTAGCCTACAAATTTGAAGAACTATTTGAAATTCTAAAGTTACCACCTACGGGTACCAAACGAGCTGTTGTTAGATCATTAATGGATCGAAGTGACAAGTATTGTTCGCCAAAAAATAAAGCAACTGAGAAGCAGAAAGGTCAGAAACATCTTGCAACAAAATGGATACCCTAAGCATTTCATCACTTCAACCATTAAGAAAAATCGGACGTCTACTTAAGATAATATGCAAGAAATGAAATATATATCCGCACAATACATCAAAGGTGATACAGAGAAAATCAAATACATACTGATGCGGCATAATATTAGAATTGCTAGTAAACCAACTAATGCGCTACACAAATTTTTGAACAACAGCAATGATAAATGCCCACTTTAAGAAAGAAATGATGTTGTTTATCAAATTAATTGTAAATAATGTGATGCAGCTTATATTGGAGAAACACGTAAGCAAGTTTCAGAAAGAGTTAAAGAACATGATAATAATATCAAGTACAACATTTAGGCATCTTTAGTTAATAATCATGTAAAATCGTATTACCACGAAATGGCAATCGAGTCTCCAAAATTATTATGCAGTGAATCAAATTCAAAGTCTAGAAGACTTTTAGAAGCGTTCCATTCACATTGCAGTCCAAATTCATTCAATAAACATGTTCAATTTTCTGAAGCTTCCTGCCGTGTTCTGTAATCTCACTAGGAATGAACTTTCTTCGTTTTACTCTCAAAATTTCAATGTTTAGCGTTATATTTCATTTTTTTTTTGCGTTATTGGTAGCTAGGATAAAATGTTTATATACGTTCCAACTTGGATCTGCTGATAGAATTTGAAGTTCTGTTAACCTCAAGGAGATTTAATATTAAAGCTCCTTGGTTCCCCTGAAGACGGGCTGTGCTTAATAGCTCGAAAGCTTGGGGTTAAATAAATGAAAAGCACAAAAGACTTTCAATGAAAACTTCCTTATAAATACATCTGGGTGTCAACGCATATTTCAAGAAACACGTATATATACCCTTCCGCTTCCGTTAAATCACTAAAGTAATCCTTACATTGCCCTCGATAATTTTTTTCAATTGCCACATTTAAACAACAACATTTTCGTTCGTTGCACAGGTACTGTTTATGTAATTTGAAATTATTCTCTTCAGAAAAATGTTGATAACCGTCCAAATATTCTGTAGCATAGGGAGTAAATCACAAAAGGAGTTTCTAAAATTTATTAGACATCAACAGTTTCACTACAATAGTATGTCGATCATATACGTTATGAATAGAACAATATTATAACCATAAAATATTTGTACATAAATGCTCCCACATAGAAAATAAATGGTTCTAGAGGACTGCTACCATGAAGTCAACTATTCGAGCTTAGCAAGAGGCGCCGAGGAGAAACGGAGCTATCGAGTCATAGCTCCTGGAGCGGCCCTGTTTTTTTTCGGTAAATAATAAAATATACTAATTTATATGTTTGCACTCTAAGAGAGACATTCAATTTAGGAGCTGTTGAAAATTTAAGAGCTGTTCAAAAATGTTAAGAGCTGTTCAACTCCTACCCTACAATTAATTATAACGGCTTTCACTTCATGCATTGAGTCAATTGTTACAACTCACAGTGAGCTTGTCGATGGTAAACCAAACGCTACCTAGTTATCTACCGATATATCTTCTTTACAAGTGTATGCTGAGTCACTTATCACATCAATTTATGGTACTGTTAAAATTTTTATTCAGTTTTTTGCATAATTCTGGTCTTAACCTCTCAGACACAAAAACTAGGTTTTCGCAAGAGAATCGTTTCAGGAATAATCATTTGCCTTGGAAATTATCTAGAATAAGAGAAGATATTGAACAAAGGACTAAACTAAAGATCCATTGCACAAGGGCTAAGTTTTTATCCCTTCTAAATACACATCCGTAATCACACTTTAGGCGCTTTCACTCAAAAAGATTTGACTGAAAGCATAGGGAAGCAAAACTTACAGCTGTTCACATTTCACAGAGTTGAAAATTCAAAATCATGATCCATGTGCCGCACAACTCACAGTAAATCCTTGATGCAAGTGCTTCAAAAAGTGAAACGTAAAGTTTTCTAATTTGAAGAGTAGCGATTAGACACATCGTAAATTTTCAAATACTGAAATGGTTTTTTACTGTTGATACATAAAATTTGAAATTGTTACTAATTACTGGAGATACCATCAGCGGCAAAAAATAGGAATACACCTGGAAAAACAAGTAGAAGAACGTAAGGAATATGCAGTACTTTATGCGTCAGATCTACAGCGTGTAATAATAATAATGGATGCAAGCTCGCTCCCTATTTCAGTATTTCTTGTGCTTTGCTACGATGTTTTTAGACCCTTATTACCTCGGATTTCGAAATACTGGCGCTACTTTACAATGATTTTTTAACAAACATTCACGCAACAGGAATATTTCCGTCACGGCCTAGCAATCTATCTATATTCTACTTCAGAAGTAGTGAATAGCCTTAAATATATATAGAGTACAAATATCTACTTTAGAAGTAGTGAATAGCCTTAGATGTATAGAGTGCACAATAGATCAATCTATATTTCGGTAGGATATAACCCAGGGAAAAAACTAAGCACCGTACATAATTAAAATTAGGTGTGCGGCTCGTGCGTGAAACATGTATCGTACGTAGCGAAGTAGTTTCTTGAGTTTACATTTTCATCCGATTATGCTCATGATGAGGAGTTCATTAGTGTTAGTCAACAGATGCTACCCGGTAAAGCCGCTAATCAAAATAGTTATTTTTTCGAGAAGACTTGGGAAAAGAAAATCCTTTGCAGTACAGTCCTCCTCTTGTTTTGTTCTTGATCCAGCCAAGAAACTTGGTAACTCGAGTGTACACTGCAGGGTAGCCTGCGGCGGCGCAGCCTGCATCTGGATCGCTCCAGCTCACGATGCCAATCTAGAAAATTTACCTTTTTAAACTAGAAAAATTTGATTCATCATATCATAGCTTGGAACTTGAACAGTAGGTTAGGCAAAATTCCATAGGAAGTTGCAAGAACGTTTGATTTTACAAATCTGAATGCATTTTATTTGGCAATCTAAATGTAGCAGTTTGATTGTATGTATTTCTGCAGTTGAAGATTTTTACTTGCTCATACAGTATCTGCATTGCTGGAGCAACTGACATGACTGCATGTTGCAGGCATGGTGAACATTGCAGGTTCTAGGCAAACTGATTATGCCCAGCATGCGCAGAGAAACTTTTTCACCTCGCAGTTACTAGAAATTATATGATAAACTTAAAGTTTCAACAGCTGTCGTCCTTAAACGGGATATTTCGAAAGCCACATTTAACGAACAGCCGATACATGAGGACAACCACAACATTTATCCTCAATATTGCTGTACCCTTAGCATACGTTGGGGATGGGCGTGTAACTCGTTTTATTAACAAAAATGTAAATTGAGAAGTATCACTCAATAGAATTGTCACCGGAGGTAACGCTGTCAATTACTGTCCACACTTGACCACTGATATCCGCTATTCGCTAGAAAGTAACACCTGGATATTTCTCCTAATGAAAAGTTTATATTTTTGGAGTTATCTATAGGATTGACACGGCAGTATGGCAACATATAGAGATTCATTGATGCAAAACATGCAATGGCTATCGATATTTACATAGGTCTGATCTTTTCGGAGAAATAAGCTTATTAGGGGTAAATAATAAAGCGATGAAATGAACGAAACAGGATTAAAAGTTAAGCATGTGTAGTAGTCCAGATGACTATTGGGTCCATCTCTCGTAATTTAACTCAAAATTCTGGAGCTTTGAAAATGCGTTAGCTTAGTTCAACTGTGTACATTTGCATATGTTTTGGCTCTAATAACAATGCAGCAATATGAATTTGTTAAGTAAACCGTAAAATGGCAGCCAGTGAACACACCATCCAAGTTTTACGGAAGATTTTTCACCTTCTCAGTTAGCAGTAATTTGCTGTCTTAGTTGCTAAGTTTGAAAGCTTTCTCTGTGTTCTTTCCAGATTCATTTATAAGTAGAAAATTAAATCGTTTAATTTGAAAACATATAATGGTTTCTTATAAAATTTAATAGGCCCACCAGCGACAAAAGGAAGCAGTTTCTTATTAAATCTTCACAACTTTGTACACGGTCAATGTGAGTTTACACTTAGCACACTTTACCTGATCGTATCTGCCTTTGCGGTCCCGGAACACTAGGGGGCCTCCAGAATCCCCATCACAGGAATCGCGACCTTCTTCTCCAGCACACAACATGCGGTCGGTGATGAGCCATGAGTTGTAGTTAGTTCTTGTGCGGCACTTTTTTTGAGGCAGCACCTGTTCAGAAAAAGACACATTAATGTAACATGAATGAAGTAAATTAAGAGACGACAGCTACAAGATGAAAGTTTCTCAGTAGTCAGGGTCAGGTGGATCCTATCAAGTGCTTCGTCTGTGCGGAGGGAAGGCAAACTTGCCAAATTGACCCTAGATTGTGGGATTCTCGTTGTAATTCTCACCGCTAAGATCGCATTGTGAACATAATTATAAGGTGGTGATGACCAAGTTAATGATAAAAACACAAGTACATCTATCACCTCCAGTGGGCCCGTGCTCTTGGCGGAATCCATCCTAGTGTAGGACACTGTTAACATAAATTGCTCCAGATCTCGATTAGCTCTTGGCCGTTTTCTGTGACCTGGCTCTTGCACTGCCTGGAGATTGGTCTCCAAGCACTGTAACCAATGAAGCTGTCGGGTTCACATTAACAACTTTTGTCATGGCCATCTGCCAAGACTGCGATTGCGCTAAAATGAAATCTTTACCGCGGGCACTTGCTATATTATGGTCTTAAATAACGGTTCACAGTAATTTATTCCCTTAAGTTCATTTATAAGTAAGTTCACCGAATGGTAGATTCATCTCTAAGTAAGTTCATCGACTGGTAAATTTATATATTTATATCCAACGGTTACTTCGCCATATGGTAAATTCAGCGACTGCGCTAATTAACTCTAATAGTGAATAGGTGGAATGTTGAAATGACACTTTTTCAGTGGTGAGTGAAGGCAGAGTACCTCTGTCAGATAGCACAACTTACCCAAGGCGGAGTGAGATAAAAGAAGATGGAGAAGAGGAGGTTTCTCTCACGAAGCAAGGAGGGGTTTCATGGTTCCCTCCTGAGGCAGAGGGGGCAGAAAGCAGATTATTCTAGAACCATATATCTTCTACCCAAGGTTATAGCTTACTGGTGACAATAGTCCTAATTAGAGCGTATGGGTAAAACTTTATCCGTGCTCGATCACTCACCACTCAACTGGCCGTTAAAGAAAAACACTCGGACAATTGTCACCTGCCAAAATTCTTTAGAGCCAGGGTTTCTCCCGTTAGAGCATCCTTTGTAAAATCAGGCCTCTGCCGTGTTCCTCACAGAGAAAACTCTTTCTGTACCTAAATCAACTTTAGCGGTTAGCCTGACCGTTAAGTTTGCCAAGGATTGCCGAGAGCAGGCGTCTGCCAGGTTCCTCTTGAGGAGTAGACGTACCCAACACCGACGTCTCGAACAGCTTTTTCTCTGTTCTTCTTTGTCTTACCGGCTTCGTACGAACCTGTAGGTTCATCTGGAGTAGAGAAGGAAATCTCCTATGTTCTCCGAAACCACCGAACTCACCCTCTGAGAATCTCCGCCAGAGTACTTCTATATAGAAGCCTCGCTTATTCCGATCCAGGCGGCTTCTGCACGGAAGTCTCATTCCTTCTAGAGATGAGAATATTAAGCGCCAGGCTGCTTGTCTAACCGTTCTCATCTCAGACTCGACCTTCCTGCTTCCACCGTACTCCCCATTAGGGGTACACTAGACTATCTCAGGGTCCCTATCCACGCTGGGTTTGTGAACCCAACTGGTATACTGGATCTCTTTTTGAGCTGAATCAATACTGGGAAAGACTACAATTTTCCAGAAAAATGCTTGTGTCGATCGGCCTCCGTCCGTTATAGACTCGCAACGCGGTTCCTGTTGCGATGACACCTCCCACTGGCCGTATCTATAAATATGCTACTAGACTCTGTTTCAGGGTTTCCACGGCTGAAATTTTTTCGCCCTGAATCCAATAGGAAATCCGCCCTAACACGGTCCATTACACCCTAAATTGTAAGCAAGATTTATTTTAAGAGAGAAAGAGAGGGAATGCATTTATTGCTTATAAGCACGTTAACACATGTGACAAGCGCGTTCATGAAGTACAGTATAGGAGCTTCCCACTTCAATTTAGCCTAAAACACTAGATATGTCAGTTTTCGAGTCTAAAGTTTTAACTGAAGAAAATTGTCCATTTTCCACCAATCATTGCAATTAACAATTAAAAGAAAAGGGCTGATTTCAGTCACGAACCAATCTTCACATCATCCGTAGTGTGGCCAAAGAACTTTGCATGTACAAATGAGGAACCGCTTCGGCAGTTTTATCCCGGTCGCTTTAGTTTACAGAATGGCCGTATGAGCAAAATGGCATTATAGTGTCGCTTTAGAGCTGAAGTATTAGGTATTTTAAGAAGATTTAAGCCTCCCTAAATAAGTACTAAGCCCTTATAAGAGAGGAAAAGGAAGGGACGTATAATATGTCGATAGAAAAACAGGGAACCCATGTACGAAGGTGTTCCTTTACAGGATTAATGCGCATGGGAACACCAAGTCGGAGTAGAAGAGGAAGAACAGAATAAGGCGTGAGCAAGTAGGAGTATAAAAGTGGAAGGAAGCAGAGTGGGCAAGAAAGACAGACGTCCCGAAGACCTAACTAATGGCTAAGGTAACCTACTAGAGCTGAAGTTTAAATGTAGCTACCTCAAAGAAGAGGTTCATATCGTTTTTATACGTTAAATGGTACCATTCACTTCCAAACTAATTTGTAACAAGATATGCTCGAATTATGATACAAATTACCTATTAAACAATTTTTTCTATTTGAAGAGCGTAATGCACCCGACATTTTTTGCTCATGCGGTGATAGCATATTGTGGTGGTGACGGTACGAGTAACCTGCAATCTGCATTCTGCAACGTCCATTCGCACTCGTTTGTCAGCGAGGTAGATTAGTTACAATATAGTTCACCAGCGATATTCCATTGTGCATCGCAAGCTTTACTTTATGTAATTTATATTTAGGGCGTGTTTTTGTGGCTACATTCGGGATTAGAATCACTGTGATCACGATCACCGTGATCTCTGGAAAGCGATGGTGAGAGTGTGGCGTATAAGGTGCTATATATTGCATACTTATAATTTATATATTAGCAAATATATACGGACACTCTATTTTCACAAGCTTTAGTATTATGCAGGTAGAGATTTGTTTCATGGGTACGCCTTAACTTAGCTCTTCGTAGAAAAATTTTGCTCAGAAGAACATGAAAAATGGTGCATATACGCATTTGGAGGGCTAACATGCTTACCTGGCTGTATTGCAATACCAGGAAGCAAAGAGCGTAACGGGAGGACTCACGAAAAATTAGCACCAAAAAGTGACGTCATCATCGACGTATCCATGGCTGAGTAGCTTAGGATTATTTTAACTAATTTAACCAGAAAAATGGTCTTCAATTGCGAAATTCATCTAGCGTGTAAATAAATTATGAGAATTTATATTAATTTAGCAATTATCTATAGAAAATTGCAGTGCATGCTTGTGGAAACTTTCACAGCACTAGCGCCGAATTTGGTCCCTTTTTGCGACCTGATTTAACTTCTTCTTCTTCTTGATCGAAGCCTTATTTATACTTCATATTCAGCTCACAGTGCTCTTCACGAACATATTTATTCCTTACTGACAAATATAAGCACCATTATAGCCAGGAAGCAAAGAATGCAACGGGAGGACTCAATAGGACTGAAATAAAACATAGCTGTGACCGCACGTAGCAAATTTACATCACATCGACGAGTCGAAGTATTTGAGTGTGAGACCTCAGGCCTTCGTAGGTTGTTTTCTTGAGCATATCACCGTAGTTTTTCGATTTATTTCATTCAATCTCCCGCTCATGACTGGCCAGCTACTTGAGCTGCAAAATACCGAAAAATGTTGTGGCCAAGTACAGAAACTTGAAGCTCTTGCCTCTTGCTCTTGCCGAGTTACCTCTTGCTCTTGCCAAAGCAAGCTATTGGTGTTATGGCTCCGTTCTTTGTGACGCCAACCATTCGATTGTTCCCGCTTGAGAGCTTTGAAAGTACCCAAACAGGTGCATGAACAGTCAGTTACCTCTTGCTCTTGCCAGTTACCTCTTGCTCTTGCCAGTTACCTCTTGCTCTTGCCAGTTACCTAGTAAACTCGTTTGGCGTGCCACAAGGTTCAGTACTTGGCCCAATACTTTTCTCCATATTTGTTAATGACTTGCCAACTTTCCAAGAAGACGTTTGTCTCTCGATGTACGCTGATGATGT
>LQNS02004412.1:7825313-7840427 GCA_001587735.2 Parhyale hawaiensis | reverse complement strand
GACAACTGATAATAACCTCCAGAATTTAACATGCAATGATTCTTTAAAAGTAGAGTATGTACTGTGTTTAAAGAGAGTGTGACGACTGAAAACTGTCCTCCTGAGCGGAGACGATCCGGCGACGCCGATGGCGTGAGATCGCGGTGCTATACGACAGAAGAACTCTGCCGGTGCGAGCCACTGCAAATGAAGTGATCATTCAATGAATTTACTGCAAAGAATTTTTTTTGCGGATGAAATTACCTGCAATGAATTCATCGACTCCCATTTAAACACTGGTACTCGTACTATGTAGCTCCAGCTGAAACTGCACTGTGATAAAATTATCGGATGGGGAAGCTGAGTCTATAATGATAGAGCATAAATAATTCGTGTGCACCCAGGGTGAGCGGCTGTATCGGGCCCAAATGTTCATGTACTGTTCGAATCGCCCGGATCCCCGAAGTTGCACTCAGAAGCCACGTCGTGCCTGCAATAACATAATTGATTGATGTCTGACATAAAGGCGCTGCCCTTATAGTTCATTACTTCTTTACAGATCACTATTATGTCTATTATACCAACTCCCATAAAAATTTTCATACAAGTTACAATATCGCTTTGGGTTCAGCAGTTCTGCTCCAGCAAGTAATGCTGGGTCCACATGTGCATTTGTACGCCCTACCAGTTGCTGGGATGAACGGCTCACATGTCGTTTCTTAATGTATTTATAATCGGTAGGATAGATACGGCTGCAGAAATGACATCCAAGTTTCGCCTATTGATATCAGGTTGTCCATGTGAGTGCGTAGGGTGGCCCCGCGTATCTTGGATAATTCGTCTAACTCAATTCGTCTAAGCAAATTCATCTAACTCGTCTGAAACAAGTTTATTTAATGGAAAATTTGTCTAAGGAACAATTCATCTAATCGCAACTACTTCATCTAAAGTTAATAAGTTAATCTAGCCTATCTTAACCTGAACTACACTAACCTAAACTAACGTAACTTGAACCTAGCCTAAACTAACTTAAGCTAACTTAATCTAAACTAACCTAAGCTAACCCAAACTAGCTTAAGCTAACCTCACTGAAAACAACCTAACCTAAACCAAATTCACCTAAACTAACCTAAGCTAATCTAACCTAAACTAGCCTAAACTAACCTAACCTAAACTTAACCTAACTTATTATTATAACTTCACGCTCGAGCTTCCACGGACTGGTAATACAACCCAAATGAAGCACTTTACAACACCGGGAAGCCCGAAACTCTGCTAAAAGAAATCTACTAAAAAGCCATTAACAGCTGACTTAAACGCCTGTAGGCCAATACGCCCGAAGGCCGATGCAGGCAATGAATTCCAAACCTCAACAGACCCAGGCACAAAGCACCTACTGAACTGATAAGTTCGACATCCACCATCCTCCAACGTAAAAGAGCGCGTGCCGACGGCAGCACGTGCTTCTCTCCTACAGACCTTGAGAGCAGGAACAGAAAAAAAAACAACAACCAATGCCTGGCATAGTGGTACACCTTATAAAAATACAGAGTTCGGCAACCATTCTCCTGTAGGACAGGTACACCAGATCATTATCCACGCACAGCCTGCTGGCTGAACTGACAAGTCGGTCCAACAGACGCAAGCGAGAGTCAGCAGCTGGAGCCCAGACCGGTGAGCAATACTCGAACACAGGCAGCAAAAAAGCATAAAAACATCTGCGGACAACCTCGGTGTCACCAAACACAGAATTCACCATGCGCAGGAGTCCAATCTTACTGGAAGCACGCGAGTTGAACATGCTAATTTACGAAAATAAATTTTTATTATGAGCTCACCGGAATTTCAACCTCTCTCAGCCACGCTGATGCCGCACCTCCTTCCTGGGTGAGTCCCCAACCTGTGACGGTGGCCAACTTGTTCCCGTACCTCGGCCTTGTTGATGAGGGCAGGCACACCGGCAGCAGCGTCCTGTTGAACTGTTGAACACGTAATGTAAACATTTTTACCAAACGTACCACAGTCTATGTTCAACAGTCTGAACGAATTCAACGACGCTTTGTAATTATTGAATGCAAGCAAGGTAAGTTTCGTAATCACTTTCTTTACATTCTCTTTTGCACGTACCACCACTTAGATTTAGCCTTCCGCGGACTTACCTTGACTCTCTTTCTTAGCAACAGTATGGCGATGTCACAGTCCATGCTCTTATTATAGTTGTACATTTCGTGCACCATGACTTCGCTAACGCGTCTCTTAATCACTTTTGTTTCAGAAGTGCTGCCCAAGTTGTGCTCCCTGAGTCGTAGAGTGAGATCGTCAGGCAGCATTAACTGATACAGAGAGGACAGAGAAAGCATCAAAAGAACATTGTTTTAGCGCTTCATAACAAGAAACTGTTTCCATCAGAAAACTTCATTTCATGGCTCTATAGATAGACATACATATTTTTAAATATGATATCTATCAAAGCAGGTTCTGCTAGAGCATTTATGGAAGATATTAATAAATGTATAATAGATCACAATGACAGCTGGCACTTACTAGGATTAGCAGTGTAGATGCGATTAGTTCTACCGTTTAAGGACTTTGAGTTGTACTAGTCTGTCGTGCAGTGTGATGTCTATAACTGTAACCAATGTGAACTATGGGTAAAATTTCATGTTCTATGTTAAAATCCAAGTGCAATATCGTAACCCGTCCCTATGAATAGTGCAGTTTCTTTTTAACAGTCAAGTCCTGTATAGGTTGACATAGTATTGTTATTGTTACTGTTACATTACAGACGTGTAATATGTGTTTACGTACAAACTTCACGATGCAGTGACAGCAACAATTTATTCGGATTTGCTATGTTTGTGCGACTGGTTCAACCATTTAGGCTAATTATATTACAATATTTCAGCATTCATGATTTTCAAAACTATAACCAGCATGGACAGCACTTAAAATATTTTCATGTAAAAAATACAAATACCACAATAATCCTGGATTCCGCCGTTAGCGTATTCTATTGTCTACTTGAGCTATGTAAAGGAATATTATGCAAATACTTTTCTCATCGTATCACGCACACAGCACTCTACTCTGCTAGTCTATAGTGCGCTGACGAAGATTGTAATTGTGTAGCCCTACTTGTGGAGTATTAATTGTGAGGGTATTGTTGAAAGACTTAACGTTGGTGTCATCCAGGTGACTATTGCGCTTTCATAGAAACACTTTTTACGTCTTTAATTCATAGACGTTTGACGGATTTTAAATTGTGCTTGTATAATCAGTCAAACAATGGAGGAAAGGGGTACGATATCCTAGAGTTACGAGTAGGAAATAATCGGAAATAGTACTGTAATCATTTACTGCGATAATTACAGTCTGTTCAGTTAATTTTCACTTGCTGCAAGTTAGGATGAATTTTTGATAGCCCACGTGTGAGTATTCAATAGATGAATGAGACCTTCGGACAGTGCAGTGCTCCATGTGGTCATGGAGTGCTTATTTTACAAGGAAAGTAAGGTCATATCATAAAAACATTTATTTAGTTGTACTGGTTCCATCTTAGACAAAAATTTTGTTTGTGTACGGTGTCCCACAAGCGATTGGTTCGCTTTTAGCTGGGCACATTCTCAGGTATTAGGACTAGACATATAAGTGTTTTAGATTGTTTGTTATTTTCTTTTGAGAATAATAAAGGTGTTAAAGGTGTTTTTATGCACAGAAATTTGTGCTTCTATGTGAGAGTATGTATCTTTCTTTTCACAAAACCAAATTTGCTTCGGGGTTCTTGTTTCTACAAAATTTGGTGCTTTACTGCATAAAGTGTATATAAAAGGTCGATTAATAAATAATTTTCTTCAAGTTTTTTAACTCGCCGTATGATACAAAGTAAATCGACAAGTTCTAGTCAATTTTATACATTCACCATATTATTTTCACAGAGCTTTACCTTTCCCCTTCACCAATTAACATTTTTTTTTTTTTGCCAACCGAATAAAATGTAGACAGTTTCGATTCAAAAGCTTTAGACGTACTCTTGCACTCGATTGTCTTCAGTAAATTTTTTGCCTTTAAAATCATTCTATAGATACTTAGAGAGATGAAAATTAATCGGGGAGAGGTCAGGAAAATACGGTGGATGGGGTAGTAGAGACCAGCCAAGTCTAGAAATATTTCTTGCATCACATATGCAGCATTTGGTCTTGCGTGGTCATGAAGGAGGACAACCGTATTTCTGTTGACAAGCGCTAGACGTTTATTTCTCACATGTTCATGTACTCGCTGCAACATAGAAATTTGCAATTAATGTTTAGTTGAGGCCGAAGAACTCATGATGGATTGGAAATAAAGATGAAAAAATTCGGAAATTATTTACGGATCAAGCTAGTACAGAGATCATCACATTCCATTATCGGCCGTACCACTTCAGAGCGTCTTACCGTACCTGGCCGTCAGACTCGAATAAACAGTGTGCCGCAGTCAGCACGTGCCGGTCGGTGATCAGGGATCCCCCGCAGTAATGCATGCCATGTCCTGTGGTTATTGAGACCTGCCACGGGTACTCTGACACCTCTGTCTCTACGCCGCCCACGATACGCGTCCCTTTCAGCTTCTTGCCGCACGTGCACCAGCGCGCGAAATGCACGTGGTGGTGTCGGGACCTACCTGTGTGTAGAGGAGTGCAGGTAAATTGTGAGTCAGCATGCAACGGTTTCATGGAATATGCTACCAATTTTAAATCTGCTTCAGAACGATTTGCTGTCACACATTCACGTGTCAGGTTGAGCGTATGAATGCACAGTGTGGCCCCGGTAGTTAGGGCAGTCATCTTGCTCACTAATGATAAAGACCCATCCTCTCATGGAATATTTGAGGAATTTCATATTAAAGAACACAAAAGACAATGTTCTCAGTAACATTGAGGATATCATACCTGAGCAACACAAGCGTTCACAGCTCCCACAACAGAGGTGCCTTTATTATAGTACTATTCAGTTAAGGAACATATTTTGTGATACCGCTGGGGCACTTTTTAAAGAAAAAAGTTGTAGAAAACCCTGATTAACGCAGTTGTGATTAGCTGAAGATGCGATTAGCATAATCTCTGTTTTTGTTACGTAGCCCTTAAAATAATAGTAATAACCAACCAATAATAATACAACCAATAATAATAACAACAACAACAATAAAATTAATGTAAGCATAAGATTTAGGGCGTACAGTTTTTTTTTTTTCATGAGCAGACAGACACTGAAATAGGCATCTCTTTAATTGTCAGATATTAATGTAAGAATAGTTCATTTAATATTTGCACACTTATTCGCTTACAAATAAAAAAAACAAGTTTGACTTGTTTTTAAAATATTTTGTAGAAGAAGAATTTAAGACATTAGTAAAAAGATTTTTAGCAAAGTTACTACTCGTTATCACTGATTCACGTAATAGCTGTTAATACTATGCAAAAGCTACAACCATATTTATCACTCAGGTGCATTCTTATGCTTAAATATGTAAATTTGATGAAAGCAACCCATAAATTAAGAGCCCGTATAAATCGGGATCTTCTTGAACTGCCCATGAGACATACCGTGTCTTCATGTGTCTACTTGAGCAAATATCTACCATTTGAAAATTATGAAACTATAGCAAAACTTATAAGGTGACTGAATAACTTAATTACATGCAAAATGTATCAAGTTAACCTCGCAATACAAATACCCCAAAATGTGTTATGCCAAAAACTGTTGATTGCGAACAAAGAAGTACGTAACTGACCGCTAAATATTTATATTCTCGACTTCTTTTCGCCCAACGTGAGCAAAGGAGCGCCAATGTACATTTTAAAGATAAATTTCTAAAAGTAGTTCAATTTGACCCATGACGAAATGAAATCCGAATTTTCATTTGAAAATTCTAAGAAATTAAAGCAATTGGATATTAGGCTTTAAAATGCCGCTAATTTCTTAACGGCAACCATAGAGCTCCAACTGCTGCTAAGGCTCAAAACTTTAACCCAAGATTTCCACTGATCCCTGGGAAACTCGCGGTAATATTGTTTCTAAGGAAATTAAGGAATTCCTTGATAAATTATTTAATAAAACAATTTCTACTATACAGTATCGGACAACATCCAGCTATTGTTTGCTGTCTTACGAGTCTAAAGGATTTCACAGACGTGAGACATCTTTTTGATTTCAACGGGGCAATATCATGAGTAGATAAGGCTTGCCACCACATGTTAATACACACACATGTAATGGCGAAAGGTGCCTGCAATTGCAACGTTTTAGGGTAAAATTATTCAAAGTGGCGTCGAATAGCAAGGGTAAATATTAATTTAATAGATTTTGTTGCTTGTTTAATGTCGGTTTTTTATTGATCGTACATAGTGCTCAGCGACTGTGTGTTTTGAATAACCTTGAAGCTATTAAACGAAATTTTTACAAGTAACATCGTTGCAACTTGGACACCAAATCCTTTTGTCACTGTAGATGGACTCACAACCATACAGAGTACAGTTTTAAAGAAAACGCTGGTGTTACATACCGTAGTAGTGAATAAGTAACAGGAAAAACTGGTCAGTAAGTTGCTATGAATAGCTCGAGTGCTACGAAGGAGCTTGGCCTAGACTAGACCCATTCTGATGGATTCAATTTTCAGGTAACTTTTTCGCCGAGTCTGGTAGAGCATTTGCTGGCGAAATACTCTTCGCAGAAATTTTTGCTTCTCGTCTGCATTGCGGTTCAGTGTTCGACTCTATCCAAAACGACGGAAAACTTGAGTATACCCAAATTTGCAGAAGCGCAAAGTGTGCTTGCGCAGCGGAAGGACAAAAATATTCGACGCGAGTATTTTCAACCCCAGGGGTAAAAAAAAAAATGCCGGATGCAACAAACACTGAATTGTTAAGTTTATGACGGGTGGAACCGACAACATCCTTCAAGCAAAACTTATAAGGTGACTGAATAAATTATATACAAAATGCATCAAGTAAACCTTGATCATCCGCAGTATCTTAAAAATACATATCATCAAAGATTGTCTCAAGTTTTGGAATAACACTTCTTTTACACAAATTGAAATATTTTCACCGTATTTTCAGATTGCATCCGTAGCAATAAGGTTAACTATTGTACCATATACTGTATATTTTTAATTCGAGGACGACTAGCAGAAGTGCAGTACATCATAAAAAAATTTGTTTGCTCACCGCACTTATCTATATACTTAGCACTCTATATTTAGTCCATGGATTCAGAAAAAACGTAAATAAAGAGAACATTAAATGAAACATAAAAAAATCAACTCGACAATAAGTTTAAAATACTAATAAAATTTTGGCAGTATGATCATACATTTATGCATTTTTCTATTCTTCAATCATTCAATTCAAAGCCAATGCCCTACTAATCTCCATTCTTTAACCGTCTACCTCTTCTCTTAAATTTATGACGACTTCGTCCCTCTGGAAAGATAAGCTGTAGGAATCTCGGTAAATGAGGCTTATGGTGCAGATTTATACATTTTCATCTAATAAATAATCCCGCTTTGACTTTTCGATGGTGCCATTTATCTAATAATGTATGATTTTTGCGATGCACTTGAAGTTGAAATAACAGGAAAACTTGAAACTAATAGAGATAATTTTCTATTAAACTTCAAGGTATGCAGAACTCAACTTTTTCAAATGTCGCCCCTTGTATGCAATACAGAGAAAACTGCAACGTTTTATTGTCGTACATGTTTGCAAAATGCTGACAAATATCAATGCCAATGTGAATGAAGGAATGGTTGCCATGCTGACACTCGGAAAATACCGGAAGGACTTGTGATATACGTAGTCCAGGGATGCAAAGGTGGTGACAAGGCAACGACTATAAAACATTCCAGTAGCTTCACCGTGCGAAAAGCAAGGCTGTTTAAGAAAATGTCGCGGCACATTTGGTATGGCATTGATATTAACGCTAAGAAATTAAAAAACTTGCGAAACTCTTATTTAAGATGGATGCCGGCTAAGATCACTGTCAGCAGTAACGTGCATACACTTTTTTGCTATCTGGATCTCCCGCTCGCTGTACCTCGGCGATGAGAGGGAACCAGATCGTGACTGTGCGAAGACGGTCCTTGGTAAATAATATCATTTGAACTTAGTCCCAAATAGCTCTCATTGCAACTCAACCTGATGCCAGTGATATGAACTTCAAAAAGTGTTAAATACAGGGTGTGATATTATCTGCACATACAAGGCTATAAGTATTTTTATTCATAAAATTTCTAATTCGTGTTTTGAAGCTTTTATAGTTCTATATGCTTACCATCAACATCGGTAGACAAGCACAGCAGAAGAAGCAGTACTGTCCAGAGAAGAAGTGGAATTTGATTTATGAAAAACTTCATTGCGTAATTAGAGCTTAGTTTGAAATATACATGCAAATAACATTTATATGACACATTTATTTATCTTGAAAGTACAACCTCAATTACGAAATGAGAAACAAGGAAAGGGAACGACTGTGTCTGCTGTTACCACAGTCGACGCTGGTGGGGAACTGACTCTGCCTGTTGCAAGCATCCTAACATTAATAAAGATATGTCTTGCTGCTGCATGCTTAGCCGAGATCCTCAGTGAAGAGAAATCATGGAACCAGACGATAACCCTATATTGAAGACACTTTCTCCATAAATGCTTTTGCTAAAGCTGCTCTTTCAAGTGACAAAAAAATAAATGATTTGGATGACTTGGACTCAAGTGGATACCAGAACACTAGTGCGCCGGGAGAACCTCTGTAGATATATGCCAAGCTACTAGTAGCTGCATTTAGATTAGATAGGCGGCAGTACACGAACCAATAGGCCCATTCCCAAAGAGACACCGGAACATACGCCCCGGCACTCTATGAGCTATTGCCATTATGTTAGTAGCATATAGAGGACAGGAGAAAAGAGAGAGAGAAAAAAAGAGGGGGAGGTGAAGAGTCCATGTCCAAGACACGATCTTGAATGCACGCAAGCACTTTCAAGAGCCGCTGACATGCGGAGCTTAGAGACATTAAACTGTGTAGTTGGAGCAGGAGAGAAGGAGATGGATTAAGGTTGCCTCGGAAGCTTTGGCCGTCAAGTGTTTGCAACTCCCGTGGGAGCAGTTCTTAGTTGCGGAGGATGGCTCTCCCAATATACGTCAAGACGATTTTTAAACGCATTGACTGACTGAGACGGATGCGCATAGGTTAAGAAACGTGAAGCAGCGCTCGGCAGGTGGAATAAACAGTAGATGTTTTCGCAAACATATACGTGGAAAATAAGTGACCCAGAGCAGTTTAAATTACCGGTATATGCATAAAGCTATTATTTAAACA
The DNA here is from genome assembly GCA_001587735.2 of Parhyale hawaiensis. Classification (NCBI taxonomy): domain Eukaryota; kingdom Metazoa; phylum Arthropoda; class Malacostraca; order Amphipoda; family Hyalidae; genus Parhyale; species Parhyale hawaiensis. The sequence goes on along the minus strand of LQNS02004412.1, from coordinate 7,831,098 downwards.
TTCTGATTCCGAGAAAATACCATAGCTACAATTTTGTGCCGTAATACAGGTCATTGCAATTTAGCATCCCATGGCATGGGGCCACGGAGCAAATTTTTGCTGGTGAACGGCTGCCATGCATGAGTGCCATATTTTTCTGCTTACTTTGAGGCTTAAAAACTCTGAAACAGCGAAACAATGCGAGTGAAGCACAAAGTTTCTATATGAACGTTATAAGTGATGAGAATATCTAACGGTGATAGCTGGAAGAAAGTAGGCAATGCCAAATAAGCCTCGACTCCGGCTCAGTCTTCTTGCTTGTAGATACAATAGCTGGTCTCTGTCCTACATGCTAAATATAAATAGCTTTGTGTCCTGAATACCATAGTTTGGTGAGCAACCTACAACTGAACCTCGCAGCTACAGCTTCCTCATTTAGTACAGTTTATTGCTCCATGCTTGCCAATCTAAATCGATTGATTTGTTAAACTAAAAATACTGCAATATTTAAATACAGGGTGTTAAAACAGTAAGTAAGAGGTACAAACTTCGACAGTATGCAATGATCCGCAAAATAAACACTTTTCCCGAATACTAAAAAATTTGGAAACTCCCTAGTTTTCAAGATAATGAGGTTTAAGGTTTAGCCTTAATGCTCAGTGCATCCTATCATTTTGTTTTCTGGACTATGTCATGGACCAAAATGATACAAATATTATCGAACTAGATAACCTTATCAACCACACTTCACAATAGCTGTTTAAAGTGACTGGCCCTGGGATCAGGGAAGGTGGGATGCATCTGCCGTATAGGTTAGCGCACACATAAAGAAATCCTTGGTTCTGCTGCACTGTTACATAAAATATATAAACATATATATGTGTTACATAATGTATATTACCTATCAACCTAGCTTATCAGCACTTCACAAACCTACTGAAATTAGTTTTTCGGGTAACTGGGATCAATGTCATCACGGCACTTCTAGTGAAGAAAATATAACTCTTGTACATAACAGGTGGATATTTTGTAATTATATCAAAGAATTGTCGTACAATATAGTTTTGTGCTTATCGTCAAAATTTAGTATACTGTCACTCTAGAAGGCAGACTAGATTACCAGGTCAGAACAACCAGCACTTCGTGGTAGCGAACTAGCCAAGGTATGATAACGTACAGGTAGTCCCATCGCTGGATCTGGAGACCTCAGGGTATGACGAGTGCCGTTCTTGTGAACGAGTTAATGGAAGCAATGTGATCAATAAAGCCAACTGTCGATTTTTTCAGTTTTTTTTTTTTTCAAAGGAAAGCAAAGAATTGGTAGTGGGATTTTTTTTAAGTATCAGGAAGATAGATATCTACGCGCAAAGATGATAAATCGGCAAGTTATCGCACTTAATGAGGCTGCAGCTGTTCTTTACATTTTTCTTGTGCAGTATTCAGTAAAGGTTACTTAGTGTATGAATTTATAGGTGAAAAATCGCAGAGCATTTAAATTTTATCATATAAAGCTATATTCGCGTAAAATTGGTGTAATATTTAACTATATCTTCTTGTCTTAGCTTCTGTCGGGGCGCTGTAACGTGGGCGGCCGCGAACCTGCTCCTACTTGTTCCTTCAAGTTTAAGTTATTTAAACTTAAACTTTAAACTTGAGGCGCTTATAGCTGCAGGAACATATTTGCGAATTGAATGGCATTATTAAGCCCCCTACAGACGATAGTCTTTTGTCCTATATTTTTACTTCAACACGTTCGAATATTTCATACCGTCGCGGCAAACAAGACTGTGTGTCTACCGAAAGGAAAGTTTCGATAAAATGTTTACCGTCATATCCGCTGGCTTAGCAAGTACCACTAGTGCAGTGTCTCGTGTCTTTTCAAATTTTTAGAGCCTATCGTCTCAGAAAGCAGTCTCATACTTGATGTGTATACAGATACGGCAACGCATTTGAAAGCTGTGAAGTGAAACCACTGGACAAGAGACTATCGTCTGGAGCGGACTCTACTTGAAACCCTAAAGCCAATGTTTTAACTGCAGCACGCTTTCAAATGTTCTAGCCAAGTCTTCAGAGATGAACATATGTACTTTCTTTCTTTCAGGCTACGACGTTGTGCGAAATTTAACTGAGTGTTCCTGCTCAAGTCTTTCAATGGAACCGCAGAGAACTGCATTTTTGGGAGACCGCTACAATTAAGTTTAAAGCATAATTTTATGATTTGTTCCTACCGTACTTCGTTTCAAAAGCCTTATCTTAACTTGTCCTGTAGTTAATATTTAGAACGTTCATTAAGAAACTACTAGTTAGTTACAACGCCAGGGGGCCCGTGTAGGTTACCTTAGCCATTAGCTAGGCCTTCGGGACGTTTCTCTTTCGTGCCCACTTTACTTCCTTCCCGATTTCATACTCCCACTTGCTCTTGCTTTATTCTGTTCTTCCTCTTCTATCCCGACTTGTTGCTCCAATGCGCGTTGATCTTGTGTGGGAACACCTTCGTGCGTGGGATTCCCGTTTCTTTTGCCATACTATATGTCCCTTGTTCTTTCCTCTGTGATATCGGTCTCCTCGGAAACGGAGGCTTAAACTTCCTAACTATAATTAACTACTAGTTAACTATTTATATACGTATTTGTCTGATGTTTTCCGTAAAATAATAATGTCACTGTTTCCTCATAAGCCGCTTTAATATATGCAGTAAAGCATTGCACTGAATTTAGAGTTTTTTTTACAGTATTATCAAGTCAAGGAGAGCTATACAGGACTTTTACAATGAACCGCAACATTTTAATTGAAGTGGTTATTCATCGCCATAAGTCGAGAAAGTTTAATCATTTGAGCTAACGAAAGTCGCAAATTTAGATTATAGTCGGCCTGTTCGTTTTGGCCTCCAGGTGACGTAACAATTGGACAGCAAGCAAAGGGGGCGGCGTCGGAGATACGCGTGGGGCTACCTGTATGTTATTATACTAAGGAACTAGCCACTATTATTTTTCAAGAATTTAAGATATTTTCTGTTAGCTATCTCAACCGTATAGCTATTGGTTGTAACCAGCTAATTAGCAACTAACAAATAACTTGACAAAATAACCAACAACTTAGCAAACCATTCAGTTTAAAGTTCCCACATTGTAAATACTTTGTATAAGACCAAGTGATACAGAAAATAAACTGATCGAAAGTAAATTCAGGAAGGAATTGCCGCAAAAATGCAATATAAAAATTCAATAAGTAAATGAATAAAACACCTTAGTTCCAAAGACAGCCATTAATTTCTATGCTATTTTTTTATATTTGCTACTCGATCTCTAGTAAGCAGACCAACTTAAAAAGTGGAGGTTTTAGAAGCGCTGATTGCGATGGTAGATAATAAACGAGGCTAGCCGATATAACTATTATGTATATGAAACACCACTTCTAGACTTGTCCTGGCTTTTTGTTCATTAATTTTAGCGGTATGGGTCAAATTGCCAAGTAGTTTTTGTGTTGCAGGCGCGTACTTTTCAATATTGTTTATTATTTATCTATTTTTTTGTGTGTCACAGTGTATCACTTTCACTTGTTTATAGAGGCAACCAATTTGCTCAAATGATCTGTTACTTCGAGCTTTTGTTGTTTGAAATGGCAACTATGAAACCGTATAAAGTATGGTGAATCATTTTTGAGTTCATTTTTGTAATCCAGGTTGAAAACATTTGCATTAGCGTTTGCACAGCGACAAAAATCTGTACAACATTTAAAGCTACACTTTCCTTGTTTCATCAACTGAACGATCCTCGGGAATGAATTGAATATAAGCAACGTATTAAAGTCATTTTAAATCTCTTCTACTTGTTCTAATGCGCCATCGATTACCACGGCGAGGGCTGCTGCGGGGAAGCAGGCGCAACACTATCGTTTTTGTGTCGTCCCTCCGATCGGGCACCGCCTAACAGGATCGCAAAGAGATCAAATCTCACCCCAAAATAGAATTTTATTCGAACAAAAAGAAAACTGTCTAATGCCAAAACAGAGGTAAATCAGCCAACACTAACAAAAATGCCCTCCTACAACATCAATTAAATAGGCGCAGTTTCATGAATAGTGGCCAGTACATTACCATTAATCGGTAATATTGACAGTCAATTAATTAATTGTAATTAATTGACTGTAGGTGTAACTTCAAGAGACGACAATTTATCAGCAAATTACCACTAGTAGAATCAACGTACACTTAATAATTCATATTTTTTACATTTTATCCCAGACATTACAATGACGTCACTGACATTTGTCAAGGTGGATGCACACTAACGCAGAAATTGCCCCTCTACTCAATTTCATACCGAATTATGCGAGAAAAGGCTTCTGCTTCCACAAGGTCTAGCGCTAAGTTGAATATCTAAAATACGAGTCGTTTCTTGCAGTTTATAATCTATAGCAAAACGGTAGCAGCCTAGGTTAGTTTTAGCATGCTATTCAAAAGCCGCAACCAGTAGTCACGGTAACGTGACCGTTATAGTGAAAAATTGAGTAATTGGGCAACTTCTGCGTGGTCAGTGTGCATCCGTCATTAGAAATGCAGTAAGTAAAATATCAATACCTGGTGTTTTCCATAAAATGAGGGCAAAACTAGACGCAGGATGGATGAACGTCCTATTGTATCAATTGCTTCCATTAAAAATTGAATTACTTGAACACAATCATTTCTTCAGCATTTATCAACAGTTCATCAACGCATCAGTGTTATACAATGATGCAGGTAGAAACCGATCATTTTACGCCTGTCAGAGAAAAGAAAAACAAAATTAGTTTTACCGTATTGCTCAGCACTAACTGCTATCTCCCATCTGACAGTTACCACAGCTTTCCTCCATCTGACAGTTATCACTGCGATCTCCCATCTGACAGTTACCACTGCTATGCCCCATCTGAAAGTTACCACTGCTATCTCCCAACTGACAGTTACCGCTGCTATCTCCCATCTGACAGTTACCACTGCTATCTCCCCATCTGACAGTTACCACTGCTATCTTCCATCTGTCAGTTACCACTGCTATCCCCCATCTGACAGTTACCACTGCTATCCCCCATCTAAAATTACCACTGCTATCCCCCATCTCACAGTTACCACTGCTATCCCCCATCTCACAGTTACCACTGCTATCTCCCCATCTGACAGTTACCACTGCTATCCCCCATCTCACAGTTACCACTGCTATCCCCCATTCACAGTTACCACTGCTATCCCCCATCTGACAGTTACCACTGCTATCTCCCATCTGACAGTTACCACTGCCATCCCCATCTGACAGTTACCACTGCTATCCCCCATCTGTCAGTTACCACTGCTATCTCCCATCTGACAGTTACCACTGCTATCTCCCCATCTGACAGTTACCACTGCTATCTTCCATCTGTCAGTTACCACTGCTATCCCCCATCTGACAGTTACCACTGCTATCCCCATCTGACAGTTACCACTGCTATCCCCCATCTAAAAGTACCACTGCTATCCCCCATCTCACAGTTACCACTGCTATCCCCCATCTGACAGTTCCACTGCCATCCCCCATCTCACAGTTACCACTGCTATCCCCCATCTGACAGTTACCACTGCTATCCCCCATCTCACAGTTACCACTGCTATCCCCCATCTCACAGTTACCACTGCTCTCCCCCATCTGACAGTTACCACTGCTGTCCCCCATCTCACAGTTACCACTGCTATCCCCCATCTGACAGTTACCACTGCTATCCCCCATCTGACAGTTACCACTGCTATCCCCCATCTCACAGTTACCACTGATATCCCCCATCTGACAGTTAC
>LQNS02004412.1:7813901-7825225 GCA_001587735.2 Parhyale hawaiensis | reverse complement strand
CCCCCATCTGACAGTTACCACTGCTATCCCCCATCTGACAGTTACCACTGCTATCCCCCATCTGACAGTTACCACTGCTATCCCCCATCTGACAGTTACCACCGCTATCCCCCATCTGACAGTTTCCACTGCTATCCCCCATAGGTGCATCTTTAGCGTCGTATTGCATCCGAGATATTGGCAACATTTAATTACACTCTTCACTTTTCGCTCTCACTCGGACTCAAGGTGCTTTCCTAGAAGCCCTTAGTATACATCTTTGAATACATGCCAGACTCAGGTCCATTCATTGTCACCTTAAGGTTTTCGTCTTTAATAAGCTTGCAAATTTGACGGCCTACATGTATAGGTACTCTCTTTGATCTTGACAGATTCAATGTTTTCTCTTATATTTCGAGTGAGTTTCATTTCGCAATGACACATATTTTAAAACATGTGTGTAGGTATCGTATGAAATAAAATCCTATGAATTACCAGCCTTACCTGAACATACATTAAAGCCATTGTTGAACGTGCAAAAATGAGTTTTGGTACACCAGTCAACAAGTAGCTAATTTTAGTTTCTTATGTTAGATCTCATTTTACCTATTTACGGGGGAAGAACAACCTCCAAACACTGAACTAAAAAATGATCTGAGAATCTTACACACGGAAAATCACTGTAGCAGAAAATAATAGTTATCTCTAAAAGGTGAATAGACGCAGTCTATGTCAGACTTACTTATTGAAAGGTGTGTACTTACCTATTGAAAGGTGTGTATTAACGAATCTTTCCTGAAATGTCTCCACAGACGACAGTGGACCGTTGCTCGTAGGAATAACATTGTTTGAAACTTCCTCCACAGACGACGGTTGGCTGTTGTTTGTAGGCATAAATTTGTTTGCAACGTGCATAACGCCACCTGGACCTCGTCCGAAGTATCATCAGAGGTGTCAAAGGTAAGGTACGTCATCCACAGACGACAGTGGGCCGTTGCTGCTAGGCATAAAATTGTTTGAAACGCTCTTTACAAATTTTTTCGCATAAAGGGAATCATAGATTCGTTTATAAGCGAATCAGCATATTCCGCACGCACATATAACATGAACCAAGAGTAGTTCTTGAAACTCGGAGAGAAATAGTACTCAAGGAGCTGTCCACTTTACTGCTTGTTACAAGGATGTTAATTTGCATAATTTACTACTGAATAATAATTCCATTTGGGTTTTATGCCTTCAGGTAAAGCTTGTTCGTCACTGTTAGCTTGTTTATAACATTAAAAATTTTGAGCTTGGTGGCCATTGTATCTACAGTAGAGCCGGCTTCACACAATAGTCTTTTGTTTCCTAAATATCTCAATGTAGTTGGAGTATTTACTATGATACAGAATTGTTTTTTTTAGTTTACAGTGTGTTTTTCATTTACAGTGTTGTAATATATCATTACTGCTGTGTTTTAGCCCTGTTTTAGTGCTTTATTTTATTATAATCAAAAGACTGCTAGATGTAATTAACATTTAGGGGTAAAAATGGGTCATTGAGAGATAGGTTCGATTTAGAGAATTCACCTTGTATGAGCTTTTTTCGGTCCTGTAATCCTCGGACTTATTGCAAATTTAAGATAAATACGTTCTTAACTTTTTGGTGACCAAAAATGAATTCATTGAGAGATTTCTTTCTAGATTCTTGCCATGGGAAAACTTTTTATGCTATGCTGGACACCGGATAACGAAAAAGTAAAGTGGCTTATGTTTAGAGAGGAGGTAAAACCTCGGTTTTAGTCCATTTGAGTCGATGCTATCGAACGCCCACACGCATTCGAAAAAATTGTACTGCATACATAAAACTGTGCATCTCTGTAGCTGTTCACAATAGTATCAGTTCATGTATTCCGGTACATTGTAGTGAAAAGTGAAATCCCCTAGCAGACGTGTATTCGAGGAGTCAGAGCTGTAGGTTGATCTGCAGGATTTCAAAACTGACAAGAGTTTGTATGATACAGTAATTAATAAATGAATAATTGTGTAAAAGTAAAATAATTGTAAAATATAATAAATGTTTCAAAACAATAATAACAAACAATTGAAAATGCTGAAGTCTTACTTTCAGGAATTTCTTCGACGACGGAGAAAAAATTCACTGCGTTATTTAAAGTTTCCATACCCAGCGGTACCGTACTCGACTACAGAAATGGTACCTTTCGTACGAAGAGTAAAACCGATTCGGGTATGAAAAGGTTCAACTTGAATAAATACACCATGACAACTAAATGAGTTTCATTAATAATAGCTATGATTTTACAACTTCAGGTCGGATTTAATGCGTGAAACCGAAAGTTATACTTGAAACTCCCGTACAGTTAATCCGGGAGCGTGAAATAGAGAGTTATCAACATTCTGAAGCATAGTGGCGCAAGGTTAACCCTTGCAGCACGATCGAAAAAAGTAGATCAGCCTTTCTGCTTGAAGTCTCGACAAATGAAAGCTGGTAAACTTAACCCGTAATGCCGGCATTCATTTCTTGCGCACAAAAATACCTACAGTCACGCATGTTACAAAACTGGGGTAAATGAGACCAAACAACAATGTAAGATTAATTTATTCCATTATAAAACAAAAATCCAGCCCGTCCTCATATGAGGACGCTCGGCAGAACCGGGGTCATACAGGCGTCACTCTATGATTCAGTGGGATAACTCCGGAATCATATAATGCATAGTTTTACATCACATTTTACGCAGTAGGTATGCGAGGCTTAGCTGCCCAAGATTTATTCTGACATCATCTTTGTTCTTTTCTCGGATGAAAAGAGTGAGCAATACGGTCATATCGAGCGCTAATGACAGTTTTTGGAAAATTCCCGCTGGCATTACAAGAGTCTCCCTTCAGGTAAGCTAAGCAAACATGCCTGTGAAAATTCTTCTCTGATAAGCAATGTTTCTCATCATTGATTCGCTTGTGAAGAATCCAAGCATTCGTTACTGCCAAGTCAAAGTAATGAATCACTAAAGGTCAGTACCACTTCTTTGCTCGTAAGGTGACAGGATATTTTCCAATCAACTAATCATGAAGGTCAACTGCTCCCATATCCTTCAAGTAATTAGTTACAACTTGCGGTCTTTTCACCGCACCGTTTCTGCGTTCTACAGATAGCTATTCGCTGGCACTTGACAGTTGTTCAATGCTATCAAAGTTAGTTCCGACCATAACACTGCTGCTGCCATTCCAATTTAGGATTAGAATTTCTCCAGTCCCTTCAAATCCATAATCAAACGATCTTTTCCCCATTTTCTTCAGGGCAGAATCTTCCATGACTGGCTACTGCTGCAATATTTCTGTCTCTCAGATACATGACCAGCGGAACGGAAGAGAATAAATTATCGAAATACGCAGAGTGCTTCTTAGGATTTTTTCATAATGCTTGCATGTAGTTAACAACTGCGAATACAAGAAGAACACTCATCTTCCACAATAGAGGTCAAAATTGTAGTAGTAGTAGTAGTCTGATAGACCACAAAGCGTCCAAAGTTTGTATCCAAAATCCAAACCTGATAGATTCCATCCCCTGATGATTTATTTTAATGAGTTCCTGCCATAAAATTTTACCCCATTTCATCTATAGACTACACTACATGTGTGGCGAATATCCCGAACTTAGAAAATGACTTCTGAAGTATTGTCATGAATGAACGTATTTTGAAACCACGGTCAGATTTATTATCAACTGCCTTTTTATTGTCAGAGAATGGAGCATTTGTATTATATTCAAATATTTATCTCTTGGCATAGCTCCCTTGATGAGTTCTACTCCAAAATCTGTTTCACTGTTTCACGTGACCAGTAGTATCGTTCTTCTGAAAGTGAATGATAATTAAAGAATAACAATATGCCAATGAGTGTTTTCAGTTCCTTATCGCAGACTGAAAATGTCGATTGATTCTTGTCCTAAACGGCTTATCGAGTGCTCTGCCTAACTGTCTATGTAATCGAAAATTTCTGGGGTGTGTCGCAATTACTCAAAAACCGGATTACAGCAACCTGAAAAAAGGCTATCTTAACCCGAAAAGTGGTTGTGAGAGCGTCATCTAGCGACGAGCGGTATAAGCTCGACAACATTGAAATTCCGTTTTAGTTGAAATTTTGTCAATATAAGTTCCAAGTAACTGATCTGATTTACTCATTCTGGTGTAAGGGGTTTATTTGTTGCGTATGTGAATGAATTTAGTGCTCCTTTTATTCGAAATAGACGTTTGTGCTCGGTGACCTACATCACCGTAACCCGTGTTGGAGTTGTCAATTGAGCTATAATAGTGTATAAGGCCGTGAGATAGTCGTTTTTGAGGGTAGGCTCCCCTCGCGCCACCGAGCTACCGCGCTGCCCCTTCCGGTTTCCCAGGCCCCGCCCATTTCCGGTTTGCGCACCCCAGACCCCCGCATTGGCCGTAATAAACCGGGAGCTCACGCGCGAGGGGAGCCACGAGGGTAGGTTACCCTCAAAAACGACTATCTCGCGGCCTTATACACTACTAGCTATGATTGGGACACGGGTTGCGACTTGCTGGGTCGCCGATGTGGCACCGGTAACCCAGAAATGCTCATTGCGACACACTCCTGGCGTAACAAGTTCGTCAAAATTTACCTTTGGAGTCAATCCAATCCATGAGTTTTGTAGTCAGATCATCTTGTTGTGACCTTTCAGTGTCTTGTCTTGCTTGCAGTTTTGTGTATGAGGGGGTTTTCTTGCGCTACGCCAATTTCGACTTCGTTGTCTGTCGATATTTGCTGTAACGCTTTGAAGAATCCGTCGGATTCACCTTGGAAGTGTTCTTTCCGTATCTGTAACTTACGGGGACTATGTCTCATTTTCACAAATGTTGTCATCATCTGTCAACTCATCCACACCACATCCACAGCCCGCTTATAGCCTATATCTGCAACACACTGAAAAGTGTTGCAACAGATCTGGACTTCTATTGAGCATATTGCATCGTTTGACAACACACTTGCGGGGTGTCCTCATAGCAGGACAGCAATATTCTATTGTTTCATGCGATATTATTACTCACGAATGATGTGTTTTTTGGTTGTAAATGGCGATATGTACTATTTGTTAGTACATATAAATGACGGAGAATCTTGCAATAAATCAGTAAAAAAATATCAATGATTTCAGAGTACCTCACACATGCTAATTTTTTTTTTTAACAAATTATTTAGATAATAAAACGTTGAAGAACTCATACGATTTTAATTACACAGCAAGTTCTAAACATAAACCTAAACAGAAAAGCTGCATAAATTGTAATTATACTTAGATACATTAATATAAAACCAATTTCTTTACCTGTCCTCATAGGATGACAGTCGCCGGTAACCACTTAATTAATGAAAATCCCACGTGGTGCTGCATTGGATAGGAAAAACTCAACTGCTTCAAATTTGTACGATTTGTAGCAGACAAGTATTGTTTTTATGAACCGTAGTTTGTGCTGCTAGGTGAGAGTATATATATATATATATATATATATATATATATCTTTCTTTTTACAAAGCCAAAGTTGCTTCTCGGTTGTTGTGATTGGAAACTTCGATGCTTCACTGAACAAGGTCGATTCATAACTAATTTGTTTTATGTTCTTTAACTCAACATAGAATATAAACCTAATCAGCAAGTTTTATATATTTATATTTATATTTATATATTTTCACTGATATTTACCAAATAAAACGTTTTATTACCAACGATTAAATGAAGACTGTTCTGATTCAAAAAGCTTTAGATGCGCTCTTTCACTTGATTGTCTTCAGTAAATTTTCTGCCCTGAAGAGCATTCTGTAGAGACGTAGAGAGATGAAAATTAATTGGGGCGAGGTAAGAAGAATACGGTGGATGAGGTAAATATAGACCAGCCGAGTTGTAAAACTATTTCTTGTTTCACATTTGCAGCATGTGGTCGTGCATTGTCATGAAGGAGGATGACCGTTTTAATATTGGAAAGTACTGGACGTCTATTTCTCAGATTTTCATGTACACACCGCAATTCCTCAACATAGAAATTTGCAATTCGTGTTTAGTTGTAGCCCAACAACTCATGATGTATCGGAAGTTAACATACAAAAATTCGGATCGCTGCAATTAATTCTCTGAGAAGTTTCTTCACCGANTCTCAGATTTTCATGTACACGCCGCAATTCCTCAACATAGAAATTTGCAATTCGTGTTTAGTTGTAGCCCAACAACTCATGATGTATCGGAAGTTAACATACAAAAATTCGGATCGCTGCAATTAATTCTCTGAGAACTTTCTTCTCCGAAGCCTACCTGCATGTAAATTTTAGGTTCTCTTCTAAAAACACATTCCCAACAGGATCCTAACTTAAATTTAAGGACAAAAAAGCCCCCCACACCTTTGCTGCCCAGTGTTGTCCACAGGTACTATTGCAGAAGTTGCCAAGCTTCGTATGTGGGCAGCATTACAAAGCCTGCATTGACCAACATTTAGGTATATCCAGTAGAACAGGTTTATCACTTGTAAAACCTTCACATTCAGCTGTCCGTCTTCATACAGAACAAAACAACTATCCCATTAGCAGGAAGAACTTCCCGTCATCGACTTCTCCAACTCAACAGAACTCACAACTTTAGAATCTCTTTACATTCATAAAACTAATTCCAGGGTTAACATATTGACCTCAGCCTTTCCCCTCATTACATTCCACAACTGACGTTTTTCCCCCGACTGTCCTTCCTCCAACGACGTTCCCCAACTGTTCAAACTGTACAGGCTCTGACATTAGGACCCCAGAGCTTACTCCAGTCATTCGACTTTTATTCTTCCCCACGATAACACCTCTGTACCCAGCGAGCATATCGAAACATATTTCTAGTTTTTGACGTTTACATCCTTGTTTTTAGTTCTGAAGATGGGAATTTAATCCCGAGACGTTAACGTTTTTATGTCGACACCTATGCTAATCTGATTAATTATTCATAGTGTGAATAGAACATGAACACGTGTCTATTATTTTTTGCCCATAGGTCTGAATAGATTGAGACTTTGCGGCAATGTTGTACCGACTGTTAAAGGGTGTAGAAGCATGCAAGTGGTGGTAGCTGTGTTCAGATTAAGTCTCAGCGGGAACAGTACATTCCATCCTTTGTGCGACGTTTGATCCAACCCAGGAACTTGGTGACTCTGGTAAACACGGAAGGGTTTCCTCGCAGTCCACAATATTGAATCGAGCTCGAGATGCCAATCTGTTGAGTTGTTGCATGGGTAAGAAAATGGATACCTCAACTGAGGGTGACATTAGTTCGTACTTACTTGCTGAGCCAAAGAAAATCTAAGACTTTTGGCTTTCGGCATTTCTTAGTTCGATCTGTGAGAGTGAAGTAGACGGTACTCCGGTTCTTAATACCTAATCAATAAACAAGGCATAAATGCCGGCAATTTTTCCATAAACCCCTAGCGTCGTGTTTCATCCTATCGTTGCAGTAGCGAAACTTGGCAGGTCTGAAAAAATATATACGTGAATAACTGGCAATCAAATATTTTATCATCATGATTGAAGGGGAAATGTGTTATATTTGAATGAACGAAAGATTGTATCTCTAAGGTGTTTGAGATGTTGTAAATTTTACCCTATAAGGACCAGTGTCCTTCTTAGGGACCGTAAGAAATAATGTTATTCATACGAAACGCGAGCTGTTTAGTTGGTCCTTATATATAGGGTAGGCCGTCTCTTGCTCTTTGTTTAGGACAACAGTAAGAAGTGCGAGCAATGCGCAAGTTTACCCACTAGTTTTCAGAGCTCGTTCGATTGGCTTATTCAGAGTTGATTTTAGGCGTTACCCATGAATCATTTACCCTAGAGATTTCCAAATATCCAATCATGCTCCGTAAAGTAAAGTTTACGATCGTTTCAAAAGGACTTGAGCTTTTCTGATATCTACTCCAGGATGTACTGTCACGAAACCAAAGCTCTTGCCTGAAGGGTCTGGCTTATATTGACTTCGACGACACAGCCGACCGAGCTCTTAGTCTCAGATGAAATAATTACTTCATTTGGACATAGATGCAACAAACAGTACCTACAGTCATACTNCTTCTGACGTCTACTACACGATGTACTGTCACGAAACCAAAGCTCTTGCCTGAAGGGTCTGGCTTATATTGACTTCGACGACACAGCCGACCGAGCTCTTAGTCTCAGATGAAATAATTACTTCATTTGGACATAGATGTAACAAACAGTACCTACAGTCAGACTACAGAATACCTGTGTTCAAACCAGTCACCCATCCTACCTGGTCAAATTTGTTTTTGTTGCTTCTGTAAACAAGTGGTCCGCCGGAGTCTCCTCTGCATGTAGAGGGTCTCTCCACACCGGCACAAACCTTGCGTCCAGTGACAGGACCATAGACGCGACACTGCCTCTGCGTCAGAACCTGTCAATAGATAATGGAGCTGTTTTAACGCTTTACTCTTACATTGCTAAAATTTAGGTCCAGTATTTCTTTTTACGCTCAGTGCTGCGGAACACTTGGATTTTTGCTCACAACTCAATGCGAGGATGTGTAGCTTGCAAGTTGTTTTTGCTACCGTGTCAATGCTACCGACTTCAAATGCGTGAGCTGCACGTACTCGCATCCAAAACTGGGCATAGACACTCAAACACATGTATCTAGATACTACATACACCCTTAAAATGTATCTAGATACAGATACTAGACACAATTTTTCAAATATATCTAGATACAGATACTATATACAATTTTTCAAATGTCTGTAGATACAAACATTAAATACTCGAATGTATCTATAAATACAATACTAGATACATACTTTTCTATATACAACCGCATTCATTAGTTTTAAAACTCTATATGGTGTAGAATCCTGTAATTTGGGTGGATATGATTTGGGTACTGCAAACACTGTTTTATAATAATGACCTTTACACATTTACCTCTGCCAAAGAGGCCACGTAATGTCTAATTGATCACGTTTGTATTGTCGTAAGATATCTCGACAAGTAATGGGACTGTTATAAAAATTTATAGTTTATAGATATACAGCCATGAGCATATTCATTGACACGGAGCAAAAAAAAAACACACATAGTGTTCTTAAAATCATGTGCAGGAGGTTAAAATGAAAGTCAGTTTCGTACATCTATATGAATTCCACCTGTTATTTCCGATGCTTCAATCGGAATCCCCCCCCCAAAAAAAAACTAATAAAGAAGTCATAAATTAAACTTCAAAATTCACCTCTACAAAATTATTGCCACCGTATTTGTAACCCATTGTATGACCTTTAGCCTCACGTACGTGCTGCAGTCTTTTGTTATAATTTTCCACCAACTTAAAGCACTCTCCACCAGAAATGTTACTCCTGTCTTCCATAAGAATTTCCTCTAATTGAGTGAGGTTTTTGTTTTTTCTCCAGTACTCTCAACTTCAATATTTTCCACAGATTCTCTATTGGATTCTGGTCTGGGCTTTGGGAAGGCCACTCCAAAACATTAATATCATTTTTCTCCAGCTATTCCTTAGTCAACTTAGCTGAATGCTTCGGTTCGTTGTCCTGCATAAAGCACAATCCTCGACCGAGTGACAGACAATTTGCAGATTCTTCCAAATTATCATTCAAGCATTCTAAATAATCTTTTCGTAATACCATTGGCCTTCACAAGGCGTCCTAATCCAGTAGTAGCAAAATATCAAGCTTTCGCCACCGTGTTTCACTGTTAGTACGGTGTTCTTGGCAAAAAGGCTTCACCAGATTTCCTGTAAACATGTGAAACACTAATATGCCTAAACAGCTCGATTTGTGTTTCATCCGACCATAAAACTTGCTTCCAGAAGGAAATACTTTTGTCAACGGGACGTTTTACAAACTCCATCCTCGCTTCAAGATGTACAGGCTAGAATTATGGGGACTTTCTCGGACGACAAACTTATAACCCTATCTGCTTCAAAGGGGTACAAAATTGTACCTCCCTGCCGTTTTTCGTTCACAGTTCTGCTCTCAGTGATATTCAGCGCCCAAAATTCAGTGACTTTTCTCAATTGAACATGACTATCAATAAAATTTTAATATACCCGCACATTGCAGCCAAAACTATAGGTAAATATAAATATTTCAGAAAATTAGATGATAACATTTTCATGTAGATTTTCTTTCTATACGAAAAGAACTTTCAAAATTATCACTAAAAGACAGCAACAAGGCTAGAAATGAAAAATAGAAGCGATTATACGTTCAGCTTGCAAAATTATGAAAATTACGGTAGATGTGCTGCCGGAGTATTCACCCTGTGCTGTCCGGAGATATTTTCATATATTCGAATTTAATTGACATTAAAACTACTCTGAGGCATTAAATTTTTAATTATGTAGGCGAAAGAATAGTTGAATAAATGACTTGTGAGACACTGAAGAAAAAAACTCCGACATTGATAAAGTTATAAGCATTTTTAGTGGACGGTACAAATTTGTACCGCCTTGACGCTCAAGCGCTGAAAAAAATTGGTAACCGATAGAGTTAGTCCAGCTCTCTTCAAAACCCTTACAACTGCGTGTCGAGATACATTAGCTCCAGGCGCACACTGAGCGTCTATAATGTCCTTTGCAGTGGCCCTGGGTTTTGGTTGAAATATCGAGCAATCGTTCGCTTTCCTCACTCAGACAAAACCGTTTGTCTTCAACATCCTACCTTGTTTTTGGCATGACCCTGATGGGCATGCTTCTTTATAATAGCTCGAACAGTTGACTTTTGGAATGTAAAATCTTTTGAAAATCTTATCATAGCCTTCGCCTCAACATGAAAAGCTGCAACACTTTTCCTGAGACCTTCACTGAAGTTTTTCAACCTTCACCATCGAAATCGCTTATTTCTAAGAAAATATACAACACCAATTATTTGAAATTTATTAAAATAAAAAATAGCATGAAAACATCATTTGAATACAAAGTTCTAACAATAAATATATTCAGGAACACTTCAAACAGAATTACACAGTATACACACCTTCAATAGACAAAATCAGTAAACCGAGGCAGTACAAATATCAAAAATAAGACAAAATTGAGGACGAAAAAATGTACTGAACGGGAAACGAAAACAGTTCAGTTATCGGTAGAGGATGGTTCATTGCCATCGGCCCGTCAAGCTCCTCTCTATGTCTGACTAAATGGTAGGGCTAAGCTGATGCTAGTTGTTGTTGAGGATGACCAGGAAATGAGCGAAATACTAAGCCGTCAATATCAAAAAGTCTTTAGTGACAAAATTCAAAATCTTGAAATCCCAAGAATTGATTTAACTACAAACTACCTAACGG
>LQNS02004412.1:7798043-7812584 GCA_001587735.2 Parhyale hawaiensis | reverse complement strand
TTAAACACTTACTGGACGCATGCTTACTGAAAGTGCCTGATAAACCTGCTGTAAGCGGCTACGTCAACTGTGGGGATAACTCGTTGTTAGCCACCCCGCTGGTCACGGACTGCAGCATCACCTCTACACAAGATGGGCGGCGTGCGTAGCGTCGCCTGGCCTCGTCCGAAGTATCATCAAAGGCAAGGTACCTACCTTCAGGTAAACTTCTTGCAGAACGTCAGGAAAATCCCCATTTTCAGCAAGTCGTCCCCAGCCAGTGGCGATGGCAGTCTTCCCTGCATAGTTTGGCTTTGGTGAAGACGGCAAGCAGACCGGTAGTAGGTTTTTGCTTATCTGTAACAAAAATTCAATATATACCACGTTCCCTCTTCATTTTCTTAATTATACGTGTCTTATTCAGAACAAATAAATGTGAAGGTTTTTCCCAGTGATGCTACTATAACCGTTGACAGAGTAGATTAGATAGGCGGCAGTCAAGGATTATGAGACCAATAGGTTAACCCAGGGGGAGGAGCCAAGCTGTAGTGCATCATGCGAAATGGGCTCGTGAAGTCATAAAAACTTAGTACGATTATCAGTAGCTGCTTGCATTGTTTCTTCATCATTTTATTTGGGCCTCCAAAAATTCTTACATGTCCTACGATCGTTATAGTTGCACAAAAACATGTATCAAGGTATCTACGATCTTTTTTTTAGCTCTCTGAAAGATAAAATTTTATTATTATGTAGGTTGTTTTTCCCGCAATAGGCACTCACCCGGTCGGAGAGTTTCGGTAAAATGTTTGCCTAAGCTGTGCCGTCGCGAACGTGCCATTAACATATCCGCCTCTCCTAATCGTAAAAGCTACAGTATCATTGGAAAAATAATGGATTTAACATTCGCCAGTTTCAACAACATCATTCCGTAAGACAGTTTAGCTATGGGGAATACGGTTAGTTTGTTTTTGCAAATTAGTTAACGCGAGTCGAACGCCAACCTACTAATATAGTGCTGTAAGGCGTGCAACGTAGCTTATAGCAGCTGATGGTTTTACCTCCGCCAAGGAGATTATGTTTTCGTCGTGTTTATCTGTCTGTCTGATTGTTTGTCTGTCTGTCTGTCTGTCTCTCTGTCCCCAAGATAACTCAAAAAGTTTTGAACCAATTTAGACGGAATTTACAGGGATTGTTAGGTATGTTAGGTGAAACAAATGATTAACTTTTGGTGAAGATATGTCCATCCGTTTATTTGTTTGTTTAACTTCCTCATTTTTCTCAATGCCATAACTCAAAAAATTAAGGATGGATTTTCATGAAATGAACATGAGTTTTTAGGTATATAACAAAGACTAAATGACCAAATTTTGGTAATGATCTGTTTGTTCGTTCGTTCGTGCGTTCGTTCGTTTGTCACCGTTATTAATTTTATGCTGGTTAGGCTAGCACAATAACTCAAAAAATAATGAATGGATCTTTATGAAGTTTATAGGAGTTGTTAGTAATGTTGAAAGACATAAATGATTAAATTTTGGTGCAGATCGGGTGGTTCGTTTGTATGTTTGACTCATGTTTGTCTTAACGTTTGTTAGCAGTACGACTCAAAAAGTTATCAACGGAGCTTTAAGAAAATTGGACACGCTGTTGTTACTATCAAAAGGCACAAATAATTAGATTTTGGAGTTCATACAAAGAAAATTATGGTTTCAGAGCCAATTTGAATTTTTTGCTACCGTTGCCTCGCTTGGAGGAGGTATGCGCTCTCATAGTACTCTAGTTTTTTTCTAAATTACCAAGCAATTCTACGGCTTCTGCGTATTATATATAGAAGTATACTTCAATAGTACTTCGCCAGAAGGAAAGTAAATTGTTTATTTGGTCATTTAAGGTTTTTCCCGTTTACAAGTTTTTCTATCTCGGCGTTCAATCGCTCGTATCACAGCAAATTTTTGTTGCTGCGGTGGGAAATTATGGAGGATAGCAGATCATTGGTAGAAGACGAAAATAATTCGAAGACATTGCAGTATTCACTCATATAAATCCATCTTTAGAATGTCATATTACTCTCACTAGAACTCACTTGATTTGCTGCATTTTGAAGACGCTAAATTTGGCTCTAAAAGTGCTTTTGACACATGCGGTCATTTGCCGGTTGAATTCATATGCTCTTTTACAAGCCTTTTAACCAACATTCTTTAAAAATTGTATCCTTCAGAGAGCTAAAAAAAGCTCGTAGATACCTTGATACATGTTTTTGTTCCTCTATAAAGATTTAGGACACTCTGGAGCCCCAAATGAAATGATGAAGAAACAATGCAAAGCAGCTACTGATAAAGGTACAAAGTTTTTATGACTTCACGAGCCCATTTCCCATGATGCACTACAGCTTGGCTCCGCCCCCTGGGTTAACCTGTTTGTCTCATAATCTTTGGGTAGCAGTAGACAGACCAACAGGCCTATTCTCAGAGAAATCCGGGACTTGCGCCCCGGCCCTCTATGAGCTATTGCCATTAAGTCAGTATCATTTAGAAGACTGAAGAAGATGGAAGAAAAGGAAAAATCTCAGCCAAAGAGACGGTCATCAAGCACGATTCATTGCTGCACATCTGCGGAGCTTAACAAGACCTAAGGTTAATTACTATTACTAGTGGTAGTGACACTCTGCAGTAAATCTTTATTCATAATAAAATATTGAACTAAAATTAAAAGCATCCTTTTCTGAAATGCAGACAGGTACAAACATTTTTATTTAACAGCATCAATCTCTCGAATATTTCAGGATACCTACCCTGATTTTAGTGGAAACCAACCTTGTATCACGGGAAGCGTTTTGGTATTTTTGCATTAAATTTTTTGGGGTCTGCCTGTGTTGGAGTATTGCTCACCGGCTTGGGTTTCAGCCGCTGATGGTCACATGCGTCTACTGGACCGACTTGTTAGTTAAGCCGGCAGGCTGTGAGCCGAAAATGATCAAAATGATCTGGTGAATCTGCATCATAGGAGAGGTGGCCGAACTCTGTATGTTTTCTAAGGTGTACAGCAATGATAATACATTGGTTGTATTTTTCTGTCCCTGACCTCAAAATCTCTAGGAGGATTAGGGCATGTTATCTAAGGGAGGGAAGGAGTGTGCTGAAAACGAATTGAAGTGTACTGCTCAGAAGAAAGCATGCATCTTTTATGTTAATTTGCATTGGCCGTCATAGTGTTTTGCTCTGTATGTATTTTAGTAAGGAAAGTACAATCAATGAAGAAGTATAATCACAAATTCCTCGTGATGAAGAAAAAGAAGCAAGTCAAAGAAGATAAGATTTTGTACCAGCCTATTTCAAGCAAATATATCGATCACTGCGTGAATTTTTTCACGCCCGGATCCACAAGTATATAATAAAACGCTTCAAGTATTTATTTATTTCGTGTCCGCTCCTAAGGAAATAGACGAAAAATGGGGTAGGCTGCAGTCTTTGTAGTTAAGTTTTCATAGAGATTAATCAAGGAGCTTAGTAGAGCCTCATTGAGATCGATGACCAGGTTGCAGAGGCTGTCGAAAGTGGGGACTTTACCCTTTTATCTGAAAGCACTTCTTGCTTGAAACACTTTTTAAAATCGGAACAAGATGATCAACGTAGCACTCACGAGACGACGATTCTTCACGGATAGCAACTATTTCTTCTAGCTTACTGTCTTTCTCTTCTTCTTCTTCTTCTACAGCAGTCGATTCTATTCCGGTTCTAAGGGGGTCGCTGAAGCCGATTCCATGTATTTCTGTCCATTTCCATGTGTTCCTCCTGGTCCATATCACGCATATCATCTCTCACACTGTCATTCTCTGACGGTTTCAATTTTACTTCATAACCCAAAAGTTCATCACTTCAGTGAAGCAGATATTTAAGTTCACAAGACAATATTGTGGCTACGGAACCTTCACATGCATACAAGCTGGCTGAAGTTACATTCAAGCTTACTGCAGAGTTTTACTCAAGATTTACTTCTGCCTCTCACTATGGAAGACGGAGGTCTAAGTAAGAAGGAAGATAGGGAACGTATGAGAAGTACGAAACTACTACAGTCTTCAGATCGCAGACGTATTACGAATGAAGAGAGATGAATCGTCTATGCGATACAGTCAAGAAGGACTTGAAGCAGAAGGGTTACAGAAGTGAAAGAGAGCTGCTGAAAAGCGTGAGCCGGAAAATGTGGAAAGGGCAAGTCAGAGAAAAGAAGACCTAAAAGGTTGAAAGCACGAGAAAAGATCAATAAAGAAAATGGGGCAAGTCAGAGAATAGAAAATTCCGAAACGGCTTTATTAATAAAAAATCGACTATGGCGTGAATTTACGCACGGGTCCACTAGTAATAATAATCGGGCACGTTGACAATAAGATTGAAACTTGTAAGATTATTATCGGCTAAATTATCTGTACACAGGGGAAAACAGAGCTTAGAAAGGCGTGCATAAATATAGGAGAACGATGAAAGAAGTACCGTTGTATGCAAGATTCACAAGTGCCAGAGGTTAGAGTCCGCTAGACGAGGTGTGGTAAGGTAGACGAGGCCCGTCAGGCGGACTTTAGATTAGCCGGGGCAGGTTAAATTACAGAACCATTGCCCTATGTCAAACGATAGTAGGTAAAGATATTAATTAACGTTGGAATTTCCGCGGGTCCCGCTAGTTAAAATAATAACAATACTGAAGAATACGATGAGAAGCACAAAGTAAGAATTCAGTCACCTACGATGCGCGTATCGCTGTCCTCAGCTCATCTGGGGGAAGGTCGAAGATGGTCGAAACTCGAAACGTAATGAGTTTGCAGAAATTTTGACCAACCTTTGAAGCCCTTTGCCAGGGTTCTCTGGGGGCGGACGGTCCCGTATAGCTCTCACGGGCTGTGCGGCTTGCGCGAATCGACCTCCTCTGACAGGTCGAGGCAATATGATGACTCTGCGGACGGTCCCGGTATTACATGCGGGCCGTCCGGCTTGTGCCAAGCGGCCTGTAGCTGTCGGCGGGAGCGGCTAGCTGCTTTGGCTAACGTGGGGATCCCTCCTTACTCGCCAGACCCTGGAAAGACCGAGGGTGCAGCCGTTGCCGCGTGGTTCAGCTAAGGCTTTAGCGGAGGGATCCTAGGAAGACCTGGGAGTGCTCACTACGCCGTGTGCAGTAAGTTAAGGCTAACCAATTCGTGTTCCTGGTCGTGTGCCAGACTGCGAGAGCGGTTATCCCGACAGGTTACCCACTCAGGCGTAACCTGTTCTTCGAGAAAAAAACTTAGCTAGACAGTTAAGCAAAAACCAAAGTACGTCTGTAGCTGTTTCATTTCGGACCATCTTGCAAAAACCAGGTGTCATAACGGCTCAGACATCAAAAAACAGCTAATCAAATTCTAACATGATAACTTAATTCTATACACTGCAGGTTTGCTCACATACAGATATAAATTCCATATAATACTAGTTAAAGTTACGCATACAAATATTTGTCTCTCTCGTATACAGAGGAAAACACAAGAGAACATCCATGAGCGTTAAATATGAATTCAAGCGGTGACTCCACTAAGTTACAAGCTTGCGGTGCGCGGCGCGACGTTGGACGTAGTATGTGCACCAGATGGTAGGCCTACCGAGTGTTGGAGAGGAGACTGTGGGCGCAATGCAACTAACAGGCGAAGGACTACCGAGTGTCGTTAAGGTTGACTGTGCTATTGTACTATTTTCAGTGAGCGTATTCCAGGTGGCCTGACATGCGGTAGTCGAGACACGAGATGGGCCCGGTAGTTATCCGCTCACAATTCCGCCTTCTCCGATGTTGGAGAAGTGGTTGATGGCAGTCCAACTTTCGTTTGTAACCGCGCTGCAAGAACTTGATGCATGGTGCTTGGGAAACGCTTGTGGCGCCGTTTCCGTTGCCAGGGTGTTCGGTTCTGAGTTTTTAGAGTGGCAGAAGCGTGTACTTCTGACATGCACGTTGAAGGTGACTCTAGATGGTTATGTGGCCAACGCGATTTTTTGGAGCGTGGCAAAGAACAGCCGTGCCATTGCTGAGGGACCTTACACGGTAGTGAAGTGTCGTGTCTCTGGCCGATGGGTGTGCTCTCTGGTAGCAGGGGTCAATTTTTTTCGTAACCGCCGTGTCCTACGACAGGGGCCGTGTGCCTCGGCCGCGGGCTGGGAGCTTCAGCAGAGGTTCGTGCGTGCAGCAGCGAGCCATGCAACTTATCCAAGGGCCTTGCCATTGGCAGAGGACTGTTCTTAGTGGCTGGGAGCTGCGTTTCAGTTTTCTTCACAGCTGCTGTGTTTGCTTGAGTGACCGGCTTCGGGGAAGCATCGGTCGATGGCGTTTTGTAACACGTGATGCCTGGGACGCTACCCAGGATTACGTCGTAGACAAAGGAATCCATAGCCACTACAGTCACGTTTCCACAGTAATAAGAACAATAATTGAGATGTACGCGTGTCAGTGGGGCTTGAATGGTGCTGGTATTGGTCTACCGCACGGCGATCTCCTGTGTCAAGATGGCAGTGTCGGGGATAAAAGCTTTTTTCACAAAGATGGCGGTTGATCCCTTGTCCGGTAGGATCTGCACAGGCCGCTGGTTGACGGTACCATGATCCGTTTTAGGCTTGATAGCAGGATAAAGGCCTTCCACGGAGATGTGGTGAAGGCGTACTACTTTAGGTAGTTCGATAGACTCTTCAGAATTTTCAGGTAGCGTTATGGAGTTTGGCTGTGTCGTAGCTTTTGCACAAAACGGCATTTTTTGCTGACGTGAGAGAAGTTGTCTCCGTGATAAGAGCAGAAGAAAGTACGAGGTGGTTTACGTCGTAAGGCGTAGCTCGAGGTTTCATTAGCACTTGGCTTATGTAGAGCGCTGCGGGAGCTTGGTTTGGATGCACTACCCGTAGCACCGACGGCTCTGGAGGCTGAAGGTTCTGGCCGTTTGGATGGTAGTATTGCCCTTGGTCGTGAAGAGTTCTTATTATGAGAGGATGCAGGGGAGCGGCTTCGGCAGAGCTCATAAAGAAAAGTATGTGGTCGAGCTTCATGAAACCGATTTCCTTTCTCGCTCAAGTCTTTGACAATACTGCATCTCCTTTCTCGCAGTTGGGTGGCGGCGAAGGGAGGAAGCATTGAATAAGCGCGATCGACAAGTACCAGGGAAGTCTACATGGGCATCGTAAGTGGTTTCCACATTACAACGTTTTAACCAGGCTTTTAAAGGCATATTTCAGTCGTAGCAGATAAATATCAATACTGTCTCGTTTTTCAGGTTTTAAGTCGTAGAAATTGGCGCGGAGCTCAGCTTTGTTGATCTGGTGAGCGTCCAGCAAGAGAACTTTTATTTCTGACAGTTGGAATCGAACTTGTGACGGGAGCGTGTCGATCAGCCTTCGTTCTTTCGGTGTGAGTAGGTTTATAAGTGTAAAGACTGCCTCAATTTCGGTATATCTCAGTGCATCGATACGGCTGGTAAAGCTCTCGAGAAATACATCCATCCGTTCCTCTGCAGGGTTAAATAGAGGAGTGTCGTTAAGGGTGATTGTGCTATTGTGATATTTTTAGTGAGCAGATTCCAGGTGGCCTGACACCCTTGTACAGGAGGATGCTGTCGCCCTGGTGCATCTGTATTTGAGTTTGATTCGACGCAGTTAACAATGTTTCAAACTATAAGAAACATATGCTAGTCTGAAAATAGCATTTAAAGCTTTGGAAAGCTCAGTATCACAGCTACACCTTACTGTGTTAAACTGATAACATTTCTGCAAAATCTGAGCGTTTTAAATTTCGACCATTTTCGACCCTCCCACTTTATGAGCCGAAGACAGTGAGCCGCGCGTCGTAGGTAACTAAATTTCTACTTTGTACTTCTCATCGTATTCTTTAGTATTTGATATAATGCCATCTCAAAACAAAATAATAATAATAATAATAAATAATAATAATAATAATATAATATATATATATTTATATATTATATATATATAATATATATATATATATATTATATATATATATAATATATAATATAATAATGATAATAAATAATAATAATTTGCCAGCATAAAAACAAAATAATAATAATATCCGCCTGCAATGTATGGATTCTTATTCGTATTTTTCGAATTGATGTTTTCCCTTCGTTTCATATTATACCTAATGGTGGAACTTTTGTGTCTGAAGAAAAGAATATCAATTTGAAAAATGCAGATTAAATAGAAATCAGTAAATCACAGTAAAATATGTCATTGCTTTCCGTAGGTAAGTGCAAGAAAGCATCTCAGGGGTCATTTCCTACGTTCGGGAGCAAAAAAAAAGTCTTTTATTCTTCTGTTGTGCTGTAGTTCACTTTTTTGAACTTCCGACTCATTATTCAAATATTATTTCAAAAATTAATTAACTAATGATCTTACAGTTTTATTTGCTTGTAATTTTCCTGAGTTATATCTCCCATATTTCAAAAGGGCATAGCCCATATTAATTGAGGGGTTCTTGTAACATCGCAAATAAGCATCAACTATAGACAGTACGGCCCTTAGTGCAGTGGTGATTTAGTGTTAAAAATAGTTGTAACGCAGAGTGTGCTGTAGTTTTTTTAGAAGAGGCCCAAATAGCTCTTTTCATAGTTGAAATTGTTGAATCCTGGTCATCGTAGCCATTCCTGCACTTCTTTGTTGAGCTTGAGGATAGCGATGTCGTTGTTGAGAGAAACTCTGTTGTACCTGCTGTGCATAGAAACCTCAACCACTCTTCGTCTCACTAGGTTTGTTTCGGAAGGGCTGGCAAGATTGTGCTCTCGAAGCCTTATTCTAAAATTGGCAGTTGGTATTTTCTGAAAAGCATAAACATAGTCTGTTAATGGGGAAGATACCGCTAAAGTCTGTAGAATGACATACAATATGAGGCATTTGCCAAACAGGACTGAGCATAAAATTAAATATTCCATTGCGGAATAATGTCTTACTTGAGACCCAAATACAGTGTTGTTTTACAGGGTTCATACGTTACGCAATGATCATAAAATAGAATAAGGTGTTTATTTATAAACACTGCATGCCTTGTTTGATGCGGTTAGATCCAACTGACCATGTCAACAGGGACTAATAGTGTTCTACATTGAAGACAGTCCCGTGAACTGTTCACGCTTAACCCTTCGATAAATATTTTAGCCGTTGAATTTGGTAATTATATATCAACACTATACAACTACAAGATGGATGTGATCGGCTTAAGGAGTTAAAATGATGGAAATGCAGTAGGAAAACCCACATTTTGCTTGTAGCTCCATGATTATCTGATTTCAAATTTTTTAAGTTTTATTACACGAAAATGATGAAAACAAGTGACTAATTATGAGTATAAATTCATTAGCTTTTTTCTCCTTCATAAATTTTTGAAAACATCACAAAAAATATTTGCTTACTTGAAAATAAATTTATATAACGAGAAGACTGCGTATAATATTTAAAAATTTGAGTGCTCCTACACCGCTAGAAGGTACTGAAGAAACAAACACAACCAGTGCTCTTTTAAAATTTTTTCTGGCCACAGTCAAAGGTCAAAAAATTTGGCTCAAAATGTATGCAACTTCATTTAAGCAGCATGGGAGGAAATTCGCTTTTAGGAAAAAGACGCGCACATAATTGCCTTGAATGAAAAAGGGTGAATTGCTTATTACCTCCGCCAACGAATAAATGGCTTTGTAAAATGTCTGTCGGCTTGTCTCTATGTCTGTCAGAAGATAACTTAGAAAATTATGGAAGGATTTTTGAAATTAACAGGGATTGTTATGCATGTTAGGAGAAACAGATGATTAACTGTTGGTAAAAATCCTGTCATCCATTCGTTTGTTTGTCGGCCTCATTTTTGCCAAAGCCGTAACTCAAAAAGTTATGGACTAATTTTCATGAAATTTACATCAGCTGTTAGGTTCATTACGAAATATAATTGACCAAATTTTTGTAACGATCTTGGTTCGTTCGTTTGTTTGTCGTTGTGTTTGACTTTATGCTTGCGAGCACAATAACTCAAAGTTGTAATGGATTCTAATGAAATTTACACGGATTGCTAGAAATGTTAAAAGACATATATGACCAAATTTTGGTAATATTCGGTCCCTCCGGTACGTGTTTGTCTAAGAGTTTGTCTGAACATAAATGTGACGGACAGCTCTTCAAGAAAATTACAGCTACAGTTATCACTGCCTAGTGGATCAAACGGCTGAATTTCAGTTATGATAAAAACAAAATCCTAGTTTCAGGACCAATTTAAATTTCTCGCTTACATTGCCTTAGTTGATGAAGGTATGCTTTCTTTGAGCGCTCTTATTCAATTTTATTACTATGCGGATTGAGAGCCCTAGATCAGTAATGTTCAACTTACTACAACATCCTCAATCCTACGGAAGGCAAAAATTAACCGGACTTCAGTCAGAGTGTACTCCTGCTAGTCTGTGCAGGATGTTTCGAAACTTGTTTTGTACAGGAAAGAGCTGTAAGTACCGGTCATCAGTATGTAATATTCCTGGAGTTACACTTAACACCCAGGAGAGTATGACAGGTTACAAACAGGCCCGAGAATTTTGTATGCAACATACAAACAGAGGGAATAATAATCAGCAATGAACAAAAAGACAACAAGAGTAGGTGAGGGAAGGCGCCCAATAGAGTACCTAAAATTGGTTTAAAGTAGGGTTTTTTTTTCGGTAAAAAAGTTCAATTTGGACAAAGTTCTCAACATTATTTTGTACGAATGGAGGGAAAACAGCAGATATTTCACGCGAGTTTGGTTAAAAGAAGGGAGAGCAAAGCAGCGAAGTCTGCAGAAGTGTTAGGGCGGGTGCACACGTCATTCATATGAATGCTACAAATAGCAGAAAAGTACTCTATTTCAGCTCTGTTTCACTCGAAATGTAAAAATACTGTATTTCCGTAACTTACTCTTTTATAGTGTCAGAGGAAACTGATTTCACGGTTAGCATTTTTATAACTTTTTGTGGCGTACGCAACGTTGTGCGGAAAATATCGGTACAAAATATTCCGACGAGTAGAGAAGTGAACGCGTTGATGTGACTGACGTGTGAACCCGGCCTAGAAGCGAGTCTCATTCTAGTCTATAGTGTAGTTGTCTGTTGTATTTCCAACAAGATAACTGAGTCATTCACACTGTAAAGCACGTACGTAATCAAGTGGCTCAAAGCCAATCAATGGACATTCTGATTAGGCCCATCGGGTCACCTGATCTCGAGCCCAATAGATATCATAAGAAGATTAGTCAACGATTACGAAAAGACAAAGAAACGCAGTGCATGGGCCTCCTTTAGGAGTAGAGGAGAAAAACTGCTTGATAACGATTAAAAAATTAATGAACTAGAGAGCACTCTAAGAGTGCATAGCACCGCCAAGCAAGGCAACGGTAACGAAAAATTAAACTTTGTTCTGAAACCATTATTTTCTTCGTATCAACACTAAAATTTAGCTATTGGTGCTTTTTGTTAGTATTAACAATTTCTGTAATTATATTGAAAATCCGTTGATCCGTTGATGACTTTTTGAGTTACACTGCTAACAAACATCATGACAAACATAAGTCAAACGCGCACACGGACCAACCAATAATCACCAAAATCGAATCATTTATGTCTTTTGACATTTATAATAACTCCTGTAATCTTCATAAAGATCCATCCCTAACTTTTTGAGGTATTGTGCTACGAAGCATAAAATCAAACACAGCCTATAAATTTCAAGAAAATTCATCCATAACTTTTAGAATTATGGTCTTAAGAAAAATAAGCAGACAAACAAACAAACAAACAGACGAACGGATTTTCACCAAAAGTTAACCATCTGCTACTGCTAACATGCCTAACAATTCCTGTAAATTTCATTGAGTTCTCTTGGTGATAAACAACCAGACAAACACGACAGAAACATAACCTCCTTAACGGAGGTAGTTTAATGTCGTTTTGAATGTTCTTCCATGTATAGGGGCTACCTGTATATATGATGCAGTTTCAATCCATTTAAACAGGAATTCTTGACAAGGCATTTTATCTTTATTTTCACATATTTTTCCATCAAACAATATTTTTGTCACTACCTTCTAAGATGTCATCTTTGATTGGTGAAAGCTCTAGGAACTTTCAATCATTATTTATGAAATCATGAGCTAATTTGTGGGGTGTCATCATAAATTCCACCACTTTGCTCTCAGCTATAAACATGTTTTTTCTGGATTTTACCCCAAATACTTTCATCTAAATTCTACTAAAAACTTCAAAGAATGTATCTTGATGTCACTATAATTAGTTCTTCACAAAATATATCACCATCTTTCAACAAATTTTCTGTATCTAATCACAACCAGCTTAACGACAAAGTTATATTCAACTGCAAACATTTTTTGTCACCGCAAATACTTCTTTCTTTAATAAATAGCAAGGTGCGCTATAGAACTAAGAAAGAATGAGGAACTCACGTCAACACAATGAGCTGCAGTCAGTACATGTCTGTCAGTGATCAGAGATCCACCGCAGTAGAAACCCCTGTCCTTTATGAAGATGGCCACCTGCCAAGGATACTCCGATACCTCAGTCGCCACGCCTTGGACGATGCGGTTGGCCTTTAGTTTCATGCCACACTTACACTTCTCCGCACGACCAGCTCGTCCCGTAAAGTTGCCTGGAAATTACCTTCATCATACACTAAACAATTTGGCAGCTTAAACTTAGCTGTGTCGTTTCTTGTAACTAGGGCAATACACCCCTCAGTTTGCAGATTTGGATAACAATAACTATTACAGTAGGCGATAAAATTATGCAGGGGTGTTTGTTATTTTAACTAATGAAAAAAATCTAGTCTTTGTATAATTCCATGTTCATAAACGCGTGATGAGGAAAGTAAAACTCAGTATTTAAGGAAAAAGTTATCTGAAATCACTGTAATATGTGTAAATTTTGCAAAAAGTTAGAATACAAAATTATTCAAGCACTAGAAATACGTGAAAGTTATTTCTGCATTAATATCTGGAGAAGCACTCTGAGAGCACATACCTGCGCCAAGCTGTACAATATCGGCGGAAAATGCACATAGGTGCTGCAAGCGGATTTTTTTTATCATCACCAAAAGTGGGCAATGTCAGTTCCTGTAAATTTCTCAAAATTATGCAGTGGTGTTTGGTATCTTTACTAATAAAAAATCTAGTCTTTGTATAACTTTTTTAGAAATATTCTGACAAGCAAAATGAAAGCCCAGAGACAAAGACACAGACAGATGGTTAAATCTTCAGCCAAATTCGGTTTTAATGCCTCTCAACCTTACCAACAGTTACAGCACAATTTCGTAAAAACGCGTCCATAAATTTTTAGGTTAGGTTTCTTGCAAACTGTGAAATAAACAAACATTTAAGCAGCAAAACGGAATTACATATAATCGCAAAAATTTGACTTTGACATTTCGTAATATTTTAAACATTTCCCAGTGATTTCATAATATCCGTTATTATTTTTCCGGGTTATGTTACCGAGAGAATACATATAGAAGAACAACATACGGTTGAACTGATCTTAACCAAAAGTAAATCATCTCATCTTTATAACAAATCTAACAATACCGGTATTTTTTGAAGATCCGTCTAAAACTTTTTGAGAAAATATAATTAAACTGAGGCAAGTAACAAATAAAAAATATAATAGCGACTAAAAAATGAAATCAAACGTTTTGGGATCATATGTCTCCCATCATCAGAGAAATATGTAAAAGTTCACATATCAAAATTCTTTTGGTCTGGATGTCTATGCCTGTACAGTCAGAGATTACTTTTACAGTTAGGAATTAGGTGTGATTGGTATGTAGAGGTACAGCTGATGCCACAATGTTAAGGCTAAATTTTGTTCTAAGGATGTAGAGCGATTCTAAAATTGTGAGTTCGATTGAGGTGGAAAAGTCTAAGATAGATAAATCTTTCATGCAGATAGGATGGTTTTTTATTTTGCTCAGCACAGAGACGGAAGCGGAATGAGCAGGTTCCGTAAGTGGCAAGCCGGTTCTGCTAAATACGCCTAAAGTTTGATCGATTCGAGCTTTGTAATGTTGCCTAGTGCTACCAATATAAGAAGTCTAGCAGCTTCGGCATTGGAACATGTAGATACCACTAGACAGGAGAGGAGTGGGTAGCTTGTCCTTCATGTAAAGTAGGACTGTATGGCAAATGAGTTTTTGTACGAAAATTTAAAATTATATGTGGGTAAGCTTCAGACAGGAACGTCTTTAGGGTGTTTTCCGTGTTGACAGAGGCTTTGTTGTAATACGGAAGTGAGTGAAAGAAGTCTAATTGACGGATAAAAGGTTTATTAATGTCGGGATCGAATGGTTTGTTTATGAACAGCTTGCAGTTGTGGTCCAGGAAAAGTTGCGGCCAACCGTTTTTTTTTTTTTTAAACAAGTTCGGATAAGGTATTTCATTTGAGAATACAACGTAGGAAGAAAACAAATGGTATGTTTGAAATAGTATAGTAGAGTTTTTGCTGCATTGATTTTAAATTGATCGTATCAGTGACTGAAAAAA
>LQNS02004412.1:7737148-7750290 GCA_001587735.2 Parhyale hawaiensis | reverse complement strand
TGGAGCAGCCCAAGGTGATTCACGCGATCAAAAGCAGCACTAAAGTCAAGCTGTACCAACCTTGCCTCATGACCCCTATCAAGAGCCAACTGCAACACATGAGAAATGTGAAGCAGAGCACAGGTTCCCAAGCGGCGTCATACTTACAAAAACATTGTAGGTAACTAACTTTTAGGGGAATGATACCCGCAAACCAGCGAAAATAGGAGTCAGACTCAAGGATGAAGAGGGCTATGTACTCCCATGAATGGCATTCATTCTATTGTTCTTGATTCTAGGCGTCGTATATTTGGCGTTGTACGTAATAGAAATAAGACAGTCTCAGGAGGGAATGAACATGTCCTTGAACTTCACAATGCCAGCAGAAATTCTTCGTAACATCCAAATTTGGATGGGACGAGCTCAAAGCAGAAAAACCGAGACGCTAACTGACCGAAAATAAGGGCGTTGATTTCAGGAGAGGCATAAAAAAAATAAAACCGGAGGTACACACAGCTGCACAATCGGTAGATGTAATCACTGGGGAAAGTAACAGTGCTGAAATCTTGAAATCCCACTACCTACCTTGATTACCTTGATGATACTTCGGACGAGGTCCACGCAACCCATCTTGGGCAGAGGTGATGCTGTAGTCTGTGACCAGCGGAATGGCTAACAGCGAGTTATCCCAAGGCCACCTAGAAAACATTGTCTAGGTGGCATTGGTTATCCCCACTGTTCACGTAGCCGCTTACAACAGGTTTATCTGGAACTGTCAGTAGGCATGCGTCCAGTAAGTTTTTAACTTTCACAGTCTCTGTACCGGTGACATTTCGGATGTGACGTGGCATTTTGTTGAATAATCTCGCCCTCGAACCGCGAAAATATTAGAATACCTGGCGGCCATTGCGTCACCACCAGTTTTGATCGGAATTCGCACGTCACAAGTACGACCAATACGGTTTGAGTGTCTGGCCTGGATTTGTCCATTGACGTTGACAGTAATGCCTTCTAAAATTTTCCAGACATATATGATCGTAAAGCGCTCGAATCTCCTTTAAATGGAGTTCATTTGAAGTTGAGCAAGTCTTTCGTGATAGTTTAAATCTTGCATGCCTCGGATTTTGGCAGTAAATGATCGCTGAATAGCCTTAAGGCGCTCTAAAGTCTTTCCGTTTGCTTGGCATCCAAAGAGGTGAACAGTATTCAATCCTCGGTGGCATTAGTTCATTCCATAAGGTGAGCATCGTGTCTGCCTCTCGTGAAGAGAAAGTTCAAAGCACCCATCCGCTCCACTTCTCGCCTATAGTAACAATTCGAGCCATGGCACGTGATCTTCAAAAGTGGCATTATTGTGTATTCTCACCCCAAGATGTCTTATTATTTGCTTTCTCCCGATTTCGCTCCATCTCTCGTCTTGTAGAACGTAGATTCAGTAAGGGAGAGGTTTTTTCTGTACCGTAATAGTTCTAATTTTGATTCGTCGAAGGTCATGTTGTTAACCGATGTCCAGTGAAAGATGTTGGTTAGATTTAGTGGCACATTCCGTACGTCTGCCGTTGATTGTACCGCTGCTAATATCCGTGTGTCATCAGCGAACGATGAAGGAACGGCAAACTTGCATTGGTGCCCCATATCATTCATCATGATGAGGAAGAGTATTGGACCAAGCACGGTGCCTTGTGGGACTCCACTGAGTACCGGCTGTCGTTTAAACACTTTATTATTTACAATTACACTTTGGGTTCGGTTTTTCAGGAAAGCTTCGATCCATCTTAGACATCTTCCACGGATGCCCATGTTGAAGAGTTTTAGTAATAATATTTCATGATCTACTTTATCGAAGGCTTTGGCAAAATCTAAATATAATACGTCCACATTTTTGCCATGGCATAGTAGGTCTAGAATAGAGTCATAATGCTCAAGGAACTGCGAGGTGGTTGAACGTTTATGGCGAAGGCCGTGTTGATTTGACGTAAGCAGGTTATTGCTCTCCAAATGATGTACAAGGTGTTTCCTAAAGACCCTTTCAAACGTCTCCACTACGTGGCTCGTTAGGGAGACAGGTCTATAGTTGGCTGGATCCAAGCTATTTCCAACTTTACGAATAGGTGAAATAATTGCGTGCTTGTAGGTGAGTGGAACCACTCCATCATCCATCGATTTTCGCCCCATAAGGTATAAGTGGTAAAAGATGCTTTGCTTGCACACCTTAAGAACTTTTGCAGGCACATCATCTGGTCCCGCTGCACTGTTGCCGCTAAGTTCATCAATGGCTAATTCAATGCTTAGTTTTGTGAACTCAAAGTCCGTTAGGTAGATTGTTTGTAGTTAAATAAATTCTTGGAATTTCAGATTTTGGAATTTTGTCACTAAAGATTTTTTGATATTGACGGCTGAATATTTCGCTCATTTCCTGTTCATCATCAACAATAGAACCTGTATCATTCACCAGTGGCCCGATTTTCGATTTTACCGAAGAATGATGTGATGCATAGGCAAAAAAAATATTTACTGTTGTTTCTTATTTTTATCTATGGCTTGCTTTTCTTTTTCCTGTTTTTCTTCATCGTGTGATCTTGCAAGCTGACGTTCTATCTCATCTAGCTTCTTTTTACACTCGGATTGTCGTTGCAGTAACTTCGTTGATTTCAGGCGTGAAAGCTTTATGAATTGATTTGATCATAACAGTCATAAACAATATGTTGACAGTATTCATGATAACATTAGCTCACCTCGTAACCAGTGTACTGTATAGGACGACGAGGACCTTCAAGCGCTAAAACTACTTGAGAATAATGAAAACACAAGCAAGGACAGCACTCTGCTGAAGCCTACAGATACAGCCTCCAAAGCTGGTAACACCATTTGTGGCCTTTCTCAACGGGTGCCAAGCTCTAGACTTTGTCCCGGACTATCTAATCCAGGCTAATCTAATCACCAGATTAACAATCACCCTATAGCTGGTGTAGCTACCTCACAATCAAAGTTAGTAGACCTGCTGCTACTTGGCAGACGGATGTCTGCGTACATGGGCTCTGCAGATAACCAGTTTGGCTTTAATCCATTAGTGACGACACCAAGAAATCTGTCGAATTTAAACCAAATTTTCATTGAAATTAAGCGTATCAAGTCTAATGAGAGCATATTAAACCATAAAGTATCAAAAATCCGTTTTCTTTTCTGTTTTCTATGATATTCCCAAGAAGGGAACGTTGGTCACTTAAAGGTGCAGAATATTACAAAAATATGATAACAATATATAAAGGTTATCCTTTGGGGCATTGGCACATTCAACATTCCTCAGCCTCAATAAGCTAATGGAAATCATGTAATAGCACAATATTAGAGCACTTTTAGTATTAAATAACATAATATCACAAAACAAGGAAGAAAATTGTAACTGTGCTATGTTTAAATTGTAATTTAGCTACAGCATTGAGAAAAATGAGGTAGGGAAAAACAAACAAACAAACCGATGGACATATCTTCGCCAAAAGTTAATTATCTGTTCCTGATAACATACCTATCAATCCCTGAAAATTTTCGTCTGAATCGGTGCCAAACTTTTTGAGTATTCTTGGTGACAGACAGACAAACCAACAAACAGGCAAACACGACGTAAACATAACCTCCTTGGCGGAGGTAATGATTTTTTCTAGGTTGCTGTCTCTATGACGGGGCAGTTTTCGCTCTATATGCCAGAATTTCAGCACTTGAATGAAGTAGACATTTGAGTTTGATAGTATAGTATAATAGCTACAGTACGCTCACATTGCATATAAGCTGACTGGAGTTACCCTCAAGTTTATTGCAGTGTTTTACTCAAGGTTTTTGTTCTCCTAATCAATATGGAAGACGCACGTGAAAGATGAAGGAGAATGGAGAAGAGAGAACTTGAGGATGAGAAAACGACAGAGGATCAATGAAGAAGCAAGTCAGGAAAGAGGAGATTTTGCACAGGCCTATATTAAGCAGCCATATCAATTATTGCGTGATTTTTTAACGTACGGGTCCACTAGTATATTAGATCTAGTGCTAACAGTAAAAGAAAATCTTTTGTCAATTCAGGAATGAATGTTTTCCAATGACTATCCTAGGTATCTGTGCAATGGATATATTTCTTTTGGAATTAAAATTTTTTCGGGGATTATTTCAACTTTTTCAATGCATACGTCAACATGCATGTGATGCCAAAGCCATAAATTGAAACTTAAAACTGCAGTATTGGAGAGTGGTATTATTATTATTATTAATACAATCTGTAAATGGCTGTGATTTGTTAAATAAGTCAACGTTTGGATGCAATGTATTAGATTTTGAAATAATATCGATTTTTTGTGGGTGAAAACAAATGCACGAAATTCCCCTCCTGGCCACTCCGCCAGTCCCTACTAGTTGGGAGTTCCCCACAGGTTTAGAACCACTGGTGTAGACGAAGGTAAAGCTACATGCAGCTTGCAACACGTCAAGTCCGTAGTTTGGGCATTGTTCTGAAGAAGTCAAATGTCATTTGTTCCAAACCTATTGTTCCCCCTGTACTGTAACTCGCTTTGATGTAACTTTAAAAAAATCCATTAAGCGCTTGCGTGGTGCTTATAGTGACATATTCCTCTGAATAAGAGACTGCCCATATCAACTAATGCGAGTCTAATATTTGCTCAAAAATACCCTGACTATCTCAGAATCAGAACCAGGAACTGTGCCTTAAGCCTGCAAATTAGAACTGAAAAATCCAACGGCTCATTGCTGAAATCATCCATGACGGCTGTGGCTACAAACGATCTGACATGTACTATATCTACGACATATATCTACGATGGCGGCAGGTACTATTGCCAGGCGGAGGCCATGTAATGGGGCATAATAAGTTCTAGAACGGGAGACTACTGGGATATCTCCTTTCTATTGTAACCCAGAGGTAAGCTACAATGCTTTGCATACCACTAAATTTATGATCTAAGTGCTATAATAATATTTTCTACAGAAAATGTATCGGGTTGTAATAAGAGGTGCGCCGCTCTATGAGGGGCTACTTTCTGTGCCATTACGCCGGTTACAATAGATATTTTTGATGGACATTAATAGACTTCTCCAAATTCATTTCAATTTAGCCAAGCTAAATTTTGATACTTATAAATATTTTCTAGCGAACGTTTGCATTCATCAGTCTTGCCGCACTTTATTCAAGCTTTTCAAAGAACCTGGAGCATCTTTATTACCCATATATCTTAATCATTTCATGGACTGATGTCGCAGTTTACAAGAGATGTATGCTGTTCATGTTTCCTTTCCTGCGAGTGCGTAAGCGTACAAGCGCAGGCATTAGTCATCAAAAAAATGTCATAGGACGAAGTATCTATTCAATAGCAAGCCTAAAACAAGGGCAGCTGTGATATCCAATAAAGCTTTAATATTATTGTAATATGAAAATTTACATAAAGGTGCACTAAAACACTTTCCCTCTTGCAATTTTGAATATAGAATTATTCTCTATTAAGAATACGATAAAGCTATAAAATATAATCATTGAAGCATGCGTGAACCGTCCTCAATGTAACCGTCTCCAAAAAAGCAAGTTAATGCTCGCGATATAATTTGAAGTTTTCATAAAGAGACAAACACTCAGCACTAGGCAGAAGAGTAGCCGGCTAACACGCTCCAACAAGGTGGCCAATACAAACCCACGCTTGTGGTTCCCTACAGGGAATTGTAACAACAGTTGGCCATGTCATTAGAAATTATACAGTAATAGAATGCAGAGAACTTGGGAAAGGAAAACAACTTCTAGTTTAATCGTAGGACTATATGTTAGTATCAATAGTAATCGCTTTATGGAGACTTAGGGAAAGAGAAGCCTTGGCAAAAGATCCCCCCTCTTGTGTGCTGCTGAATCCAATGTAGAAATTTGGTGACTCGAGTGTACACGCCGGGGTAGCCCGCCTCTGCGCAGCCGTGACCCCAGCTGACGATGCCAATCTGCAAAATTTAACTAATTTAATAATTTAAATCTGATAAAATGGCATTCATCTTTCCAAAATATTACATCTACCATAAAATAATTGCTGTTTCAATTTTACGTCCGTTTGAATAGGCTATTAGAGCCCTTGTTTCAAAAATATTTCATTACATCCGAGGAGCTTGGATCAGGTACATCCCTGTCCGTTATATGTACGTGTCCGTTATATGTAAAGGTGATACCGGAAATGCAACTGGATTACGCCATATATATCTAGGCATGCTTGCAGGCAGAATATTCAGTATTCCTTTGAGAAGCAAAGAAGATGATGGACGGGTCACGAAACGTCTAGCACACAGCACTTACATAAAGTCTGATAATCTTGTTTGTTTGGTTGTCACAATACACACAATGAGGCAATAAGATTGCAAGAAATTCGAGCATTGGAGGTTTATTGACAGGATATTTTAAATATGAGCTTAGCTTATAATTACTAAACCTGAAATCGCCTACACGAGCGGGTTTGTACCTCTCAAAGGCGATACCGGAAATTCCATTTGGTCTTCAGTACTCCAACGGGTCACGGTAAGTCTAGTTGACTATAAAGGGCCATTGCTTCTGATCAACATTCAGCTCGTGCTCTGTTCTGTCTCAATATACTGTAAAAGTTGGAAGCCAAAATGCCCGTGCGTGAGGTTGGTGAGGCTTGGACATTACGCTCAGTTAAACTCGAATTACCCTAAACTAAATCTCAAACTTACATCGACAGAAAAAAAGCGAAAACTTACCAACGCCGGAGATGTTTACTTTAGCTGATGGCAAATTTCATTCATTATATATATGTTTTTTTCCTGAATAGGATGTGCCATTGATTGAAAAGCTCAAAAATAGAAGGAAAATCATTAATTTTGTAAAATATCGTTGATTTCAGGACCTGCCTGACGACTAACAAATGTACAGTATTTCTTACCTGCTCATAAATAATTGATACCTCACCTGGTCGTAACTGCCTTTACGATCCCGGAAGACAAGAGGACCTCCAGAGTCGCCGTTGCAGGCGTCCTGACCATCCGCACCAGCGCATAGCATGTTGTCCGTGATGTCCGAGGGGTGGTACTTGGTCTTGTTGCGGCACTTCCTCTGCGGCAGTACCTGCACAGCGAATTACTTTAACTAAACAGTTAAATTTCCTGTTTTATGAAGAAATTTCTGTAGAGTAGAAGGCTGACCTCAGGTCAGGTAGTGGAGATATTCACCTAAGGTTGGAATAAAGTCCTGTGCTATGTTTTAGCTCTTATGAAGAATAAGCTATGAAACTATTCTAAGTATTCTCGAGCAAAGCACGTCAAACACAGCAAGCAGTACTGACAGGCATTAACTAGAGTAGCTATTTTATTCACAACCGAATAGTCTAACGCGGAAACTAAAAAAAAAAATCTGTATATAAGCTCTTCCTTGCCAGTGTCCGTGTTCGTGATGCCGATATAAAGGACCAGTAAGCAACCAATCGTCGATTTCAGGTACACAACAAGGGAGATGCGCCGCTTATACCATTTCGGCAGTTTTTTACTCGCGTCCCAGGTACTGAAGAAAGTTTAATTAAATTTATATCAATACTCTAGCATATCCTGTACTGCTGCAACCCACGCCCCGAAGCCAGCCGGAAGCAAGATACGAATTAAGTGTCTATTACTGCAAATGGTTAAGGCTCTTCAGAAATTGGATGCGGTGATCAACCAAATACGCATAATCAATATTTCAGACTTTCTCTAATATATTGTTCTACGAATACGATGGGTATAGGAAAAGTTTTGGGCACGGCCAAACCCATGATTGTTTTGAAAATCCAACCTTTTATATGAATCCTTGCCAAATTTTGAGTTTCTAACATAATTTTTTTTTACAGATTTTCTGATAAGCAAGGGCTAGGGACTCAGTGAAAACAGGAGAAAAAAGATAATCCTAAAGTCAATAATTACCTGCATTTGCAAGGTATAACTACTTCAGAAATTCATGATGACAAGTTGAGAATATTAGCAGAGAGGGCACCAAGAGGTATCATTTTCCACAAAGAACATGCACCAGCCCACACCTCAATGGTTGCCATGGCAACAATTCACCATTGTGGATTAGAACTCGCTCCCCGTCTACCTTATTCGCCATCCGTGAACTCTTCCGACTTCCTTAATTTCCCCAAAATGATAAAAAAGCCTTCGCTGGTCTGCATTTTACCAGCAATGCTAACGTTATAGCTGCAGTCCAGGGGTTTCTCAAGTCCCAAACAAAAATTTCTTCGACACAGGGGAAAAAGCGTTTCAACGCCGTTGGAGCAAGATTTCAGCCTTTTAAGTTGACTATGT
The DNA here is from genome assembly GCA_001587735.2 of Parhyale hawaiensis. NCBI lineage: Eukaryota > Metazoa > Arthropoda > Malacostraca > Amphipoda > Hyalidae > Parhyale > Parhyale hawaiensis. The sequence goes on along the minus strand of LQNS02004412.1, from coordinate 7,741,992 downwards.
TGAATAATAAATCAACAAAAATCTCTTTCCTCTTTTAGTTTTTCTAATGCTTAAACGTTTTCATACATTCGTACATAAGGTCCGTAGCTTTCAAAGTCTGTAGCAGGTTCTGCACAAAGTGCACATGGGTCAGGAGACAATACGAGGGACACTTTCAGTTATTTATTTGTTTTTTCAGGCAGCAGGAATATTACAGCCGACAAATTCATAATCATGTGCATGGCATCCAACGGTAGCTGCCTTTCATTATCCAATACGTAGAGCATTGCTAACAGCTGTTCTCTTTTGTATATCAATAAGTAAGATTTATAAGCAGAGTTAACGGGAACTACACTTAAGGAGCGATTCCACGTTAATAGAATTCTTGTCTCATAGACCGCAACAGTACTTGACTCTTAGGTCCAAGTGGCCTCTGACGCTGGCGGCCAAAATGGGATTTTCTCAAGACTTACTGTGAACATGTCCAGACACGTTCATGGAGGCAAGCGTCCAAGTGCGNGTATCCAAGATACCTTCTCCGCAAGAAAAAATGTTGGGTACCTTGGAATTTTTTTCTTCAGTATTAGATCGGGGAAAAGAATAGATCTTGAGAAAATCCCATTTTTCCGTTGCCGACTAATGGCCGCCAGCATTAGACCTAAAGCCCCGTCCAGACTACGACCAAAATCTGTCCACACTATGGCGATTTTGCTGATCGCTCCGAATTTTTGTCCTCAAATCGCAGCTTTGAGCGTTTTCGCCAGTGTCCAGCTTGCTGGATATTTTCGCGCAATTTAGGCTGCGGCCAAAAACAGGTTCACCTTGTAATATCTTGTTTCTCTTACGTAAAACGAATAAATTAGGCGTTCCATAAGGTTTTCTTGCTTCTTTATAGACATACTAGTGTCCCGAGCCGTCATTGTAAATGACGGCATATTGGGTTATTAATGACTGGTGCATGTGTTCGATAAATGGCGGCAGTAAGTTAGCCCTTCAGAAAAACCCCCGCTGACTCCTGTGTTTATTACTGTTCAGAAGGCTTCTTTATTGAAAATTCAGCATTCTGCCTAAGAAATTGGATCTATATATATATTTTTTTAGAGGCCCGTGCCGTCATTATAAATGACGGCAAAAAATTAACACTTCATCAAAATCCCCGCCGTCTTCTGGGCTTCCTCCTTTTTCCCCTATCTAATACTGAAGAAAAACATTGCAAGGTACCAAACTTTTTTTTTCGCCTTTAGAAATCTGAATTTTCTCCTATCTTATTAGTCCTAACTATTTTTCCCCTATCTAATACTGAAGAAAAAAATTGCAAGGTACCCCACTTTTTTTTACATTTTGAAATCTGAATTTTCTCCTATTTTATTCCCATAGAGCGTGACAGGAAAGATATAAATAAATAAATAAATAAAAACACGACGTGAATTATTATATAGTAGATTTAAAAAGCCTTATGCTTCTCTGAGTTCTAATTCAGAGCAAATCTGACGAAAAATATGGAATTTCACTGCAGTAGGGACACTTGTGTCGAGAACTAAGTTGACTGTAAATATTTTCTTGACGCTTTGTAGTTACACAGTTGTGTTGGAAAGACAAAATAAAATGTTTGAACACTTTGCACTATGTATAGGGAACATAAATGTCTAGGAACCGCACCTAAGAATATATTTACTTGACAACCTCGAAAACAATAGGGACTGGCAAAGAAAAGTGTGAAAATGTCAACCCAAGCTCACTTGGCAGTATGCGTTTTGCTGAAAAACGCATAAAAGTGGTTTCTGCATTTAGAATCATTGCTTATTCATAGTTGTGTAGATACTAGAAGTAAATAAGTCATTAATAGTGACAAAAACTGCAGCTTATTTAGACCAAGGAGCGTGAGTACCAATGTTTTGCTGAACCTCTACAGATGATCTGCGCTTAATAGTCAAGCGTGGCAACACTGCACCGTGGGCCAGTGTGGACACTGCGGCGAGATTTTCATTGCGTTCAGCAAAATCGTACAAGCGTTTTTCGCACTTATGAGCGGTAGTTTGGACGGGGCTTAAGAGTCAAGTACTGTTGCGGTCTATGCTTGGCTGCCCCGAAAGTTTCATCTGACATGCAGCTTCCAGGGAGGGCCGAAAGTTCTGATTGGGTAGCCTTTGATAACTCCGTGAAACGTAAGTATTTCTTCCACCGCAGCAAATGTAGACTGATAGCTACGTTCTCGTTCCTGACTACGCAAAGACGTCCAAAAAGACTCATGCCTTATGAACAAATTTACTGGATTCTGTACCTCCTCCGGTCAGGGTGGGATGTATTTTTTTCTGTGACCCTATGTTAGAAACCCATTGCTGCAGATGTGCATTCGTTGTGACGTTCTCGTTCACAAATAGGGTTGTCATCCTGTATGAACGGGCTAAACTACACACCCAAAGCTTCAGCATTTAACTTACCGGGACCTCAACCTCCCTCAGCGAGGCCGGCAGGGGGCCTCCGTTCTGGGTTCGACCCCATCCTGTGACGACGGCTTTCTTGTTTCCGTACTTGGGGCCGGTCGAGGAGGGTAGGCACACCGGCATCAGAGCCGCGCCGAACTGTAGATTAGAAAGCAAAGATGATTCTACATAACTTTTAATCCCACTAGGCAGTGAAGTTTAATTTCAAATAGTGTTATACGTATAACTAATAGCAATGACGATATGTAGAAATTATGGGAGTGAGTTCGTAGCTTCAAAACATCGTAAGCCAAAAAAGCCAAACAGCGCCTGTAATGTGTCAGTCCGCTTTAGCTTCACTGTAAATTCGGGAAATAATTAAAAGTAACCAATTCCGTACAAGCTATACATTACCATCCTCCTAGTCTTGCTGTCTAACGTTTAGGCTGGGAAGCAAGATAAGTTTTTTTTGAGATGGCTGGAAGTTTGTTCTTGGCTGTTTACGCAGTACTTCCCATATGTAAATGAGTTAGTTACCCATTTCGGTTGGTAGTTCTCACATCTGCTAATATAGCGCGTGAACCGATTCGTTGCCCATTCTCTTCATCATGATGCTACTTATGTGCGGGTTCAATTTCTTATTTCTATAGTGAGTAATTAGCGATCATACATATAAGTATGTACTGTATACCCGCAGTGCCAGAAAGCTTGAGGGTCGGCTGGTATGAAAGATCGAGCCTCTTTATTGGACAGGTAGATTCTTGTAGTGATTGGTTCGCTGAGTCAGCCTTTCCAGCATTCAGACGTTCCCGCGGGGGTACTGACGCTGGTCAACAGTAGAAATCGTCCCGGAGGTCGCAGTTCACCCATAAGCCTTCCCTCTCTGACGCTGTAACTCTGACAATGTATGATCGATTACAGCCGTGTGTCATGAGCCGCGGTGTTCCTGTTGATAATCAGCTTAATATTTTCCTAACACCCATTTTGGCTTCAGATGCTGAAGGGTGATAATCACAGTATTTTCGGAACTTGTTCGTATTTGTGGAAAAACAGAAAGCAAAGTGCAAAGAAAGCAATTAAGTTTGTCAAAGAAGGGGCTGCAGAGAGGCTCCGGCGGCCCCAAACACGGGCTGCCGGACAGCAACTACCGTATACCTATAGTGCTGCCCTCTTGCGCCCAACCTTTGGGCCGATAGTATCGAGTTAAGCTTAAATATACATGCAAACTATACATCTCCAGGGATCATTTATGAAATCAATGTACTGAAGTTACAACTACTTGTCTCCCTTTGGTATTATATTATTCACTTAAATTGAACAAGCCCAACATTTCACAAGAAGATCAAATATTGTTGAAGATCGGCACCTTGTAGAGAGCGTCAACGCGCGTTACGAAACGTGCTTCAAAACCAGGCAATTAGCGAAAGTGGAGAGGGGAGAGGCACTGGTTGCTGTGCAGCCTCTCCGTGAACCGCTACATTTCACATACGTACTTGGGCTAAGTATAGGTACAATTTACGTTAGCTGTAAGGCCTGTTAAGTAATTTATACTTCCGCGGTAAAATGCCAGGGACTAGGGAAGCACTGGCGTCGAACTCGCCATTCGGTGCGTGCGTTCACGTAAGGCTTCTTGCCGCGCAACAACCACCAGAAGCACTACAATAAGCACAACCTAACATAAACTGGTCTAACCTAACATTACCTTACCTAACCTTACCTAACCTAATTAACATAACCTTGCCTAACTTAACCTAATCTTACCTAACCTAACCTTACCTAACCTAAAATAACCGTACCTAACCTTACCTTACCTAAACTTATCTAACCTTACCTAACCTTAAATAACCTAACCTAACTTACCTAACCTAACCTTATCTGCGATTCAGCGAGCAGGCACAGCTCACGAACTTGAACGTCGCCCGCACGTACACCGACGCCCGTTCACAAACGTACATAGCGCAAAGCGAGTTTGACACCTGTGCACCCGGGAATTAACTTCGCGATCATAATAGATAAATATTTCTGAAAGAAACTATTTATTCTATAATAGACTTAACAACGTTTTTATTCATAAATAATTCAACTTTAATAACTCTCTGTTTTCCGGTTCCATGACACGCGCCTTCTTCTATGGACAGAGAGCTTCTATCTGCAACACGAACCAGTGATGTGGACTTGGGCGTGCGGTCAAGGTGATTTTACCTCTACCTGGCCATCAGTGCGATCATTTGCATTGCTACTTACTTCACCGTTATTTCTAGATATGCAGTACCCATGTATTGATTTTTATAAGGGTTATATTACTTCTACTCTCATTAATAAAATACTTTTCCGGAGTGCTGGCGTGTTGCCCATGTGACGCCTGTTCCGAAGGGCTCGGTTTCATCCCGTACCTCTGATTATAGACCCATCTCGATCACACCTGTTTTGTCGAAAGTTTAT
>LQNS02004412.1:7684706-7723585 GCA_001587735.2 Parhyale hawaiensis | reverse complement strand
CCTGTAACAAAAGTTGTAATTGCTTCTTAATGGTCACTTTTCCTGCTCATATACCTGTCACAAAAGTTGTAATTGCTTCGTAATGGTCACTTTTTTCCTGCTCCCATACCTGTAACTAAAGTTGTAATTGCTTCTTAATGGTCACTTTTAACATGTAGGAAGTCAGTATCATGTTCTCTTATACATACCTGTAGTGAAAAGTAATAATTACTTATCAATTAATGCTCACTTTATATATGGGGGCTGACCTCAGTATCCTGCTCCTTTTACGGCATCCGCAGTAGCAGCGGATGTTGTTTACTGTTACATGTTATATACTGAGCTCATGAACTTGAACTTTACAGGTTCTGTGCCGAACCTGTGAACCAAGCTCCCCTTGACACTCTGATTCAGCCATTGATATGGATGCACAGTTTCATTACATCTGAGCAGCACTCGTCATCAAAATTTAACAACGGCAGAAAATTAGAACTTCACGAAAATCCTTGCTATCTTCTGTCTTTTTTTTACTCTTCAGGGGGCTTTTCATATAAAAATTCAAGATTTTGTCTAAAAATTTGAACATATCTATATATGACGCAGTCAAGTGGCATTTCCAGTATCTCCTCTGACACGCGCTTGTGTGAGCAAGCCCAGATCATAATCTAAAGCCGATCCTAGGTTTACCGTGTCACAGATACCGTGGCATTAAGTTTTCAACGATCGAATTTCTTCTTTTTTCTATTCCTTCACTGTGCTACACTACACTTGTAACTAACTACATATATTTATATATTTAATTTCTTCCTATTGTAGATTGTCTGTACTAAAAAACGTAGTGTTTCCGAGCAGCAGCACGCTGTCCCATGCACTGACGGAAAATAACTTCCTGGGGTACAAGTTCAACACGAAAAATGCTGATTTTCAGACACCAAATTACAAAATACGAAAATTCCTCGATTTACACCACCCTCGTTTTACATTTTTTGTTCTGATGTTCTGACTTAAGTCACAAATTCCTTTTTAGAAGCACTAGATATTTGCTCGCTTGATTCAAACGCACATACATACACCGAAAACCCTGAAGTACAAACTGTCAACCAAACTAGAATGATTTTGTAGATAAAGGGAGGTCTACATCGAGGACCTCCTGCAATCGCTCACCGGTACAGTGACCCGGAGGGGTGCCATGGACGGGTGGCCATCCAGGGACTGTCGGCCCCAGCCGGCCACCACGGCCTCCTCTCCAGCATAGTCCTCATCAGCGGAGGGAGGCAGGCATACCGGAGACAGCGCCGACGAGAACTGCGTAAACATGCTAAAATAACATATTTCAGCTTTTTCAATGCCCCTATAAGCATGAAGACTAAATTATACGTCAGTTTCTAGTCAGTGGAGTATCGTTTGAAGCTTTGTTAACCCTTTATTGGTAAAGAGTTCATGAAGTACGCTATAGTCTGGATATTTTATCAAGGCAGTTCGGTTGTGGTCAAATTCCTCTACAACGGTGCCAATTGTATGGGTATTTCTGATATATCTCTATATACAGGTAGTGGGTGGAGCTAAGAGGATAGAGGAATTTGACTAAGGCCGAACAGCCTTGATAAAATGGTCAGACTATAGTTGATTCAGTCATGAGCTGTGATATTTTGCTGCCAAAGCTTCTGGTAGTTTGCCTAATCCACGTAATCCTTCAAATCAAACTATGTCAAGTAGAAGATCGTTATGGTTAATTAAACGTAATTTTATAGAGCAACACTACGGACGAAGACCCTTGTTTCTTGACGTTTTTTGATCATAGAAGAACGTTCATAACTTTTCAAATAGAATGGTGAAAGTGGGATGCTAAATTTAATCTACTCGTTCAAACGATTGTTAGCTCTCGATAACTAGGTAGCGAATTAAAAAAAAACTATTGGTAGCACTAGTTTTCATTTGCAATTGGACCATATATCAAGATAATAGTTGTGGCTCAAGTGAAACCGAACCCAGGCTGCTTCCTTCGCGCAAACCCTTGCTTAGCCAATCGTCCTTTTTCAATGTAATTTAATTCTTATAACTAACGTAGCCTTCAACCACTCTCAGTTATAATTCAAGTCTGAGGTTCTTCGCAAAAAAAGAGATAATAATGGCAATAAAATCGAAAACACCGCGCGTAATTAAATACCTTCGTCGCGGTCCTGTACTTGGACTAACCTCGACTCTAACTTGAGTTTAATATTGATCACTAATTCGCAAAAAAAAACTTTGTTTAATACAAGAAAATTACCTCTGTGCTATCTCAAACATAATCCTTCACCACGCAAGACTCTGGTCTTAGAATTAGCAATCACTCAATAACGTGAAAGTCACCTACTTATATATCTCCTCGATGAGGTCGTAGAGTACGACTGTCCTCGAAACTGACTTAAGTCAGATTATTATCAATAACTTGTAATGATCGAATTAACCCATTAACTTCCCATGATTTCTTTTGGAAAAAATCATCAATATACGATTCCTGCCTAGTTTTGCTGCGGATAAATGGCTAAAAATATAATAAATAAAAATAAATAAATAAAAATGAATGTCCTATTTGTGCAGTGGTGGACTGTGATTTTTCTGGACAATGACGCAAGTATGATGTTTCTCTCCTCCAAGGAAGTTATGCTTATCTTTAGTTTGTTTGCTTGTCTGTCTGTCTTTCGTAAACATAAGTTAAAAAGTTATAGAAGTATCTTGACAAAATTTACAAAGACTGCTAGAGTTATTGCTGTAGGAAAAAGATGGCGTGGATGGGATTTACGATCTTTCTCGTCACGCGAAGTAGATGTAATGCTCACACTAAGGAAACAATTAATCCTGCCGAGAATAGAATATTGTTCCCCACTTTCGGTACCGAGGAAAAGAAAAAATTGTATTCAATACAACGAAGATTCGAGCGATTTACAATTATCTATGTTTGGAAAATTCTGGAACGTATCACTGTGAATGTGAATGAGCGGATTGTCGCCAGGTACTCAGAAAGAACTGGAGGACTTGTGATATACGCATCCCAAGCAGAGATGGTGGATAAGCCATGGCCACAAAATATTTTAATAGCTTCACCGTACACCGGGAGCAAGATTGTTTTAACAAAATGCCTCGGCATACTCGAAACATCACTGATATCAAAATTATAGAGTTCAAAAATATTCTGGATTCTCATCTAAGAAAAATACCAGATAGACCAGCGGTCAGCGGTTGTGTGCACTGTGGAGATAATTCGCTGCTGGCTCTCTCTTTGGTCGCTAACTGCAGTCCCACAAAAGCCACCAAGCATCGTGACTCAACACACGTGGGGTGACGTGCGGAAAGTCGCCTGGACTTCTTCCGAAAAAACACAAGGTAGGAAGGTATGCTGGGAGAAACAGATGATTAACTTCTTGCGAAGATTCACTCAGCCGTTTGCTTGTCTACCGCTCTTTCCTTGGCTGCATAAAGAATTATAGACAGTTTTTTTTATGAAAATTACAAGAATTTTTGTTGAGATGTTACTAGGAGTATATGACCTAATTTTGTGGTGATTAGTTTGTCAGTCTATTCGTCATAATGTTTGTATTTTATGTTTGCCAATAACATAACTTAAAAACTTATGAGCAGATCTTCATGAAATTCGCAGTAATTGCTAACAATGTTAAAAGGCAAAAAATTTTGGTGATGATATAAATGAAAATGGCTTTACTTTTCGGAGGTATGCGCTCTCAGAATGCTCAAGTTAACAATAAACAATAGCACCTATTTAAAAATAAATAAACACTAGTTGCGCTCGTGAACTATGACCCACCTCTACACATGACTCAAGTCTCAGCAGTGCTATGTCATGTTTGTAGGTGCGGGGCTGGAACCCCTTGTGCTGAATGACTTTGATGACATTTTTCTGCAGCAGCTCTGCGGTGTCGCTGCTGGAGAATAAGTGAACCTTCAGCAGCACACTCAGACCTTCTTTACCAAACCTCTGTTGATGCAAAATTTATATTTAGTATCAGTCACTATACACTGTGATGACAGTGCATTTTGCTTGACTCTGTAGTTAAAAACTATACCCTGACGATAATACTACGGAGTTCTTAGCAGTACATATCCTACGACCGTGAAACCAAAGTCTTAAAATCTGATCTTTAAATCCTAAATTCTCATGGTAGAAATTTGAAATAATAAAAATAATTATCAGGCCTTATTAGTAGCAACGCTTCAGTACGTATATCATACATCGCAATCCGTGTTGCGCTACAAATGTATTCCTAATTCTAATACAAACATCTTCACACAGTTTTTCAAATAATTTATCTATATTATCTTGGACAGTGTATGTAATAACCAAATAATTACATGCTGTCATAAATGAAACAGTCACGGCGTAATAATTCTTCCAATCGTAGTATTCAGGATGACTACTGCCTCAGCTATGGGAGTTAAGATAAAACAGTTTATAAATATAAAGATCAAACAGTTTATAAATATAAAGATGAAACAGTTTATAAATATAAAGATGAAACAGTTTATAAATTCATCGGCTTGAACATTCCGAAAAATTGCTATTAACCTAACCAATTGGCGATACGTAAGTAAAACTAGCAGTTACAGTTTTTTTTATGAAAATTACGAGTTGGAGCTCCACTATGTTAGTAGTGCATACTCGTAAAATAAATTATTTAACTACATTTGCATTTAAATGATTGGCTATGGGTAGATTCCATGTATTTTTCTGCTAAATTTCTTACTCAATTATAATTAAAAAAGATTTAGAGTGTACAATTTATGTAAACTTTTTGTTTAGATATTCAATTCCAATCTTTGCAGCAAGAAAACACCGATATCTTGTTGCTATGGTAAACAGATTTTAATGTGCTAACCAGGTTAATTGTTAGATAATAAAATTTTTTTCAGTTTTCCTTGTCACTCTCAATGTACAATTTAATACAAATAAAAAAAATGAAGCAGGTCCATATGATTTTTTTCAATATAATGCAGGATATTGAAAAAAGTCTTCCAGTCGCAAAAAAAATTTGCAACTAAGACGTTTACAAGAATGTCTCCCCGTAATTTACGAGTTATAAAATATATTCCAATAATTAAGATGAATGTCATGGCATTTTTTACAACTAAAGAACTGTTAACTTGCTCGGCAGTCACGAACAAATTTATATGTCGCGAACAACAAAAGACGCTTGCCAAAATCCATGTTAATTTTCATTCCTGTCGTTTTCGCTAGATTTCAAAAAAGCTTTTTCCCAAAACCAAAACATGTGTTGCCGTGCACATACGGGAATTACATTCCTTGATGCGTTCGAATATCGGGAAAATTGCAAATTTCGTGATGCACAAGCACAGGCAGTTCCAGTCTGTGCACGGCAATACGTGCTGAATTTCTCCCAGCACACCTCTAAGAGTAACATAAGCTAGCTCACACTAGTGCAGTGGGCTGCAGTGAGCACATGTCGGCTGTTGATGAGAGTGCCCCCGCAGTGCGGCCTCATGCCCTTATATACCAGAGCAACCAGCCATGGAAACTCGTGCCGTCCGAGGTAGTCGCCTCCTACGATCCTCTCCGTGACCATCATTCCGCACGAGCAGTCGTCGCCGCGGGCGCGGGCAGTTTCCAAATAGTCTGAATACTCGACAGAATTTTCCAAGTCCATTTCAGACTCATCGCCTGTCGAACAAAAGTTGGAGAGTAATCACCTGTTATGCAAAACTGCGAGACTCTCGCCTGTTGAGTTGGAGAGTAATCACCCGTTAGGCAAAACTGCGAGACTCTCGCCTGTTCAGCAAAAGTTGGAGAGTAATCACCTGATTTGCAAAACAGCGAGACTCTCGCCTATTGAGCAAAAGTTGGAGAGTNAAGTTGGAGAGTAATCACCTGTTATGCAAAACTGCGAGACTCTCGCTTGTTGAGCAAAAGTTGGAGAGTAATCACCTGTTATGCAAAACAGCGAGACTCTCGCTTGTTGAGCAAAAGTTGGAGAGTAATCACCTGTTATGCAAAACTGCGAGACTCTCGCTTGTTGAGCAAAAGTTGGAGAGTAATCACCTGTTATGCAAAACTGCGAGACCTATCGAATTCTACTTCCGTGAGTAATTTTTTTGTGATTTTCAATATGAAAAAAAAAACACTCATGAGAGTACTTGAATTAGTTGATATTCATTGTATATCCGATGTAAAGAGAGCTTGATGCCGTTGCAGTATGTTGCTCTCCTAATACTTAGTTTCTTTAGGCGCGGTATTCTAGTTGGACCGACCCTAGCTCTACCTATTACTTAGCTAACCTCTTCTAACCAAACGTAAGAGCGTATTCTTTAACCATACATATTTTTACAGACTACATGCTATAACGGGATCGAAAGTATAACATTGCTTCACAGAAAGATGACGTAATTACCTGCTCCTGCAAACAAAGGGGAGGTTATTAGTATGCCGGACACACGGTGCCATAAAGTTTTCTCCCGTCCCTTTGATTACCTTCTACTCGCTACTGTAGTTTATTTTTGCTATCAAAGACTGCTAGCTTGCGGTAACTGATTGCCTCCACCAAGGAGGTAATGTTTTCATTGTGTTTGCTTGTCTGTCTATCTGTCTGTCACCAAGATAACTCAAAAAGTTATAAAACAATTTGGACGAAATTCACAGGGATTGTTAGGTATGTTAGGAGGAACAGATGATTAGCTTTTGGTGAAGATATGTCCATCCGTTTGTTTGTTTGTCTGCCTCATTTTTCTCAATGCCATAACTCAAAAATTATGGATGGATTTTTATGATTAACATGAGTTGTAAGGTATATACCAATGAGGAAATGACTGAATTTTAGTAATGATCCGTTCGTTCGTCCGTTTGTTTGTCACTGTTTTTAATGCTATGCTTGTTAGCCCAATAACTCAAAAAATAATGAATGGATCTTTATGAAATTTATAGGAGTTGTTAGTAATGTTGAAAGACATAAATTATTAAATTTTGGTCCAGATCGGTTTGTTCATTTGTATGTTTGACTACGTTTGTCATAACGTTTGTTAGCAGCATAACTCAAAAAGTTATAAACGGATCTTCAAGAAAATTGCACAAGCTATTATTACTATCAAAAGACACAAATGATCAGATTTTGGAGTTTATACAAAGAAAATTATGGTCTCAGAGCCACGCTTGGCTGAGGTATGCGCTCTCAGAGTGCTCTAGTAATCCATGTATTCAGTTGTTTTCATTGCAGCTTATCGCTATGAAAATTGCGTTTTCGAGTGTGTTTGATCTGTTTTTGCAAATGGAAATCATTATTTCGTTTGGTACCAATCATTTTTGTAAAGTGTAGTAGATATACGGATGGAGTACCGGAAATAATGGCATGAAATAATTTGCTTGAGCAACTGTAGACTAACACAAACATCGCTTGACTCCTTCGTGAAAACTGTTCTACCAAAACATTCACTCCTTGTACGCCACCGGAAAAATACTTGTCTAGGTGTGCTATTGCAGCACGCCAAAACATATTTATCGTGTCTTTTCACACAAGAATGCGCTGGCTTTGTGCCAACACTTTTTCCAGTGCGTGTGCATTATCAGTGTCAGGTAATTTGCTGTAAGCTCAACACTGTGTCGAGCAAATAATTCACTACAATGTAAGCTATCAATTCGGCCGACTTAGAAACTGTCGCCAGTAAATTTTCAATTATCTTTCCGAATTTCAAGTGAATTATAGAACACGGAATATTTTGCACGTTTCTGTTGTTTATACAGACATAGCTACGGATTCGGACGCTGCGTATTGAGTATAACAATTAACAAACCGTCAAATGAGTCCTGCTTAAAGATGCTTTCAAACGTTCGCACTCTGATTAGTTTTTATTACAACAGTTGTAACAATGACACATGTACTTTGGCTAGGTACTCTGAAATAAAGTTGTCCAAAACCCAGCACGCATTCCCGTGCTCTGTGATGGGCGGATACCTCAGCCTGGCCCGGGAGAGAAGAGGGCACCAATTGCGTCCAGTAAGAGGAAAAATACTGTACCTGCCTTTGCGTGCTCCTGCAACACACTAAGAGCAGGTTCGCTCAGTGTGAGCACGCTGATACCGAGAAAAATCTTATCCCAAACTAACACGCCTTCACATGCACCCACGGAAATACCTGCCTTGGTGTGCTTGGGCGACACGAAAATGGCATCTTTTGTGCTGGAGCAGCACGCCAAGTCAGGTACTTTCCTTGTTCACGGGAATGCGTGCTGGTTTCGAGATATTTTCCCAGCGTAGTAGATACAGTATATGGTTAGCGTGAATGATGTACAGAATAAAGTATCCTCATAATATCTTGCTGAAGCCCAGCGAAAGCGAGGATATCTGGGCAACAGTGCCGAGTGTGACCGCACTTTCTGTTCGGGTCTCGGCAAAGGGGAGGGGCCTTGCATGGTTGTCTCTTATGATCCTGTCGCGCTGCGGGTTGTGAGATTCTACGAGGACTCCCGCCTGCATGAGCTGGGCACCGTGACTTAATGCATCAACCTAAAAGTTTCATGTTGAATATAGTCGTGTTGGTTACCATTTTCACTGCCCCTAAATTTATTCACCAAAGTCCAATCGTGTCATCAGATGACACGTTACAATAGAATGTGGGTTATTATATATTCATATTGTTTTGTAAAAGATAATAAATTGCCGTCGTCCTACGAAATAGCAAATTAGCTGCCAGTGTAAGTCAGTTAATGTAGCTGAACTAGTTCAAAATATGCACAAAAAATTAAGTGAAATTAATGCTAGGAATGAGCTACATACCATACTCGCTGCAGTTTAGGACTGCTGCGGAAGCGGTCTCCAGAATGATATAAATACACGCAAGTAAGAAGAAAAACTTCATTTTGAAAGTACAGATACTTCACCAACTCAGGGAATTCTATTGCAGCGCACCATACAGGGAGCTCTGCGCAAGCACGCTCCTTCTGCAGGTTCTCTTCTGGCACTGAAGACGTGTGTCGAATGCTACCTGTAAGAAATCTTCTAAATGCATACGGAATAGTGAAGAGTGTTACAGTGTGCGCTGTCACATGGTAGTTGCTCTATGATACTGTGGCACTGACAACTAAGTAAAAATACATATTTTTGGCTTGCACATCTTGTTGATGGCAGAACCAAAATCATTCCTGGATCACTACGCACCATGGATGCTGATATCAGGAAATACAGAAATTCAACCTGTACGTTTTATCATGAAAAGAATGAGGTTGATGCAGCTGCACCCCAGCATCTCTCAGATTTGGTATCATGAAACCAACTTCATATATAGAAAGAAAACACTGCAGGGATGCTGTATAGCGAAAATTTAGTATGATGGCTCAGCTTACACAATTTTCATATATTAAGAAGCTGCTTTACCATTGGCGCTGACCATGAATTCTTTGAGAGTAAGCTACGGAGTTTGCTGATATCTTTTGTCGCTATTAACAGAATGCATCCGACTTTTAGTTTCATTTGTGCTACTAAAACGGTTTCGAAAACGACGGCAGTGTAACACGACAGTGAGTTTTAATGTGAGAAGAAAGATAAAAACCTTTATGGGAAGTAAGCTGTACATCTACTACAAAAACGTTAGCTAAATGCAATAGAAGTATCAAAATAATTGGAGTTCGGCCAATTACAGTCACAATGAAAGGACATTGTCTACTAATTAGGAATGGAAAACAGTTCATTCTCAGGTGAACTTGCCGTATATTGTAGGAGAAGTAAAGACACAGATATCAGTATCATTTACTTAGGCACTAAGGGATACATTTTATAACTGGAAACAATAATTAAAGAAAAGCTGGCAGAAACGACTCTCGTACATAATTTTCACAAAAAATTAAACTTCTATTAGGAACGAAGAGTATGTTTCAATATTTTAGTAATACTGACCCAATTAATACATGATGATGGAAATCAAAGACGATGCTGCTCGTACTTTGCTCACATGCTGAATGTCCTCTCGATATGTTGAGCGTGCGATTGTATAGTGTGACCCGGCACAATAATATCATGAAACTCTCAAAAAATCACCGCCTCCTTATCCGAAATCAAAAAGCATGAAATTCACTTATGAAATAAGCAAGATTTAAGTCTGCATTGATGTCATTGGGACAACATTCAACAAAGCTTATGATCATTGTTATACAGATTCGACTACTGTTTTATACATACCAAATATAGAAATGTCTCTGTTAATAAATATGCAAAAACACAAAGAATTTCCCTTTATTCTAGATAATACTGATTGTTATTCTCAAAAGCTACTTTATAGATGAAGCTATTTCTGCTGTGTCAGCATGTATTTCTTCGCACTGAAGCCGGAGCTGTATAATATAGCGTTAAATTCACTAATTTGTCAGATCTTAATATATTTTATTTTTTCCTTAAACTTTTACACACCGTAGCTCCTATATTTTGAACTCTGATTTCTTAATATGTTCTCAATGAATGTTTCGTGTATGCATACACTAAATTCTTCGCTGCATCCGTCAATTGCAGATATCAGCAATTGATATATAAATTTAAGATACGTGAAGTTTAAGACCTAGAAGTAGTATATTCCATAGATTTGCAGCATGCTACCCCTAAAATGTTTTCTCAAGTCCATATGTTTTCTTTCTGCGAACTTGTGAGAGAAATTTTGCTAGCTTTTGATTGTAAACTAACTCACTCTTCATTTGTTCTAATCCCGTTATTTTTTTAATTTTTTTATTATTTATTGTCAAAACGTATTCCGACCATATTAGAGAATTTACCTGGACCGTTCTTTATTATACGACAACACTGTCACCACGTTCACTCTAAATACTGATCAATAATCCCAAGAAATTACTCTTGGATAAAGTTACTTCCGCGCTGCGGACTGCTGGTTCCGGAAAGTGAAGCCGGAGCAGTAGATACCGTCCGTCGTTCTCCTCTCGATCCAGCGCAAGAATTTATTGACTCTTGCGTACACTCCGGGGTATCCCTCGTCCGCGCAGCCGTAACCCCAGCTCACGATGCCGATCTGCACAGACCATTGGTGTAACACTCAGAATAGCTTTAAGATTAAAAACATGCGCTAAGGTGGCCAAAATAATTGGTGAAATACACCGTTTTGAAGTAGCAATATTACAGTAAACTTATCTTTAAAAAGGTGCTTCTGAATATACTGTAGTTTTAAAAATCTGCCTACATAGGTATTCGTAGGAAAAGCAACAGCTGTTTCATTTGTAAAAGGAACCACACCCACCACTGCACTATAGCTAAGAAATGATATATTTTGGCTTTTAGAATAGCTCATTCTCTTCACGTAATACTGTTTATCAGATTGTTTGCAAGTTTTGCGAGCATGTATAGGGTACTAGAGCCAGCCGAGCGGTTTTAGCGACCAGTGCGCTGGGTCAGCAAACTTGCTTGATGTGCACAGCTACCGTGGGAGCACTTGCTTCGTAGAAATAATAACAATAATTGAATTGTGTGCCGTGTTTGTTAGACAACTTTATCTTTCCGGAAGCACGTTACCTGGTCGTATCTTCCTTTTACGTCCCGGAACACCAGGGGGCCGCCGGAGTCCCCCTGGCAAGAGTCCAAACCTTCCTCCCCGGCGCACAACATGCGGGCTGTGATCTCTGAAGGATGGTAGTTGGTCTTGTTGCGGCACTTCTTGTTCGTCAGGACCTGAAGGTTTGAGAAACACATCCAGGATATAAACACACAAAAACTTTGCTCGTATTTTAATTCGATTTCTAATGTAGCTGTAGTCCTCAGCTTTCACAATCTGTTGGCAGAGATATCATTATTCCCTCTTCGGCTAACTCGTGAATATACTCCTACTGAGCCTGAGGTCGTAACAGCAGTCACGGTGGGTGAACCAGCTAAGAGCATATGAAGAAGAAGGGAAAACGAGGGGCAGAAGTTAAAGAAGTTGAAGAAGAACGCATACACTAAATACATTAGATGGGTGCTTTTGCTACTTAACTATAAAGATTTAAATTATAAATGCCATTCAATTGATCTTAAGCTTTTAATTTGTAACTTAGGATACGGTTTTGTTGCTCTGTAATTCCACTCTATGAGACAAGAATAAATATATAGTAATACTGACAATAATTTTTTACATCCATATACGAGACATCCTATAACTGGTGGGTCCAGACAGGCGTGTATCCGTTTTAAAACATTTTTTTGGATTTGCTTCCACCACCCGCCTGGGCATGCATCATGTTCAGGTGATGGGAGGGGCACTGGCGGAAGTTGGACCCTGCTCGGCCTGCTGAGTCAAAATTCTGCGTTCAGCTGCAATGCTGGGAGTACTGACCTTGACCAGGAGTTGGGATGGCCTGAGGGCTGCAGGTTGTCTCATAAGAGCCTTTCGTCTTTCATGTAATAGTGCTGACAATCTGTGATCAATTGTGCACTATGCTGAAACCAGTTGACATATACATGTGGCATGAACTAGTACGTGTGGGTTTCCCTGTTGGTGCCGAGTCGCCTCGATCTTTACCTTTACAAGATCACTACTCACCGGAACATCCACTTCATGTAGCTCATCCGGAGCTGGACCTCCGCTCTGGAGGTTCCCCCAGCCGGTGACTGTGGCCGTCTTGCCGGCATACAGAGGTCCGTCGGACGATGGAAGACACACCGGCAGAAGGTTTTCGCTAATCTGCACAGGAAAAATTCAGTCATGGAAAAATATAGTGCTAAATGGACAAGGGCACCAAAATAACAGGAGCTGTTACCCTAATAACAAGGACAGTAACCAATAACAAGATCAGTTAACTGAATAACAAGTACAGTAAACTTAATGACAACTGGAGTAACCCTGATAACAAGTGCAGTCCCTCTTCACAAGGACGTTTACTCTAATAACAACTGCAGTAACCTTACTAACCAGTGCAGTAACCCCTTATAGCAATTACAGTAGCCCTAATAACGAGTACAGTAAACCCAAAAAGAAGTGTGCTAACCCGAACAGCAAGTGCTGTGACCCTAATAAAAAACACTTAAACCTGCCAGAATAGTTATCTAAAGCCAGCATTAGTGAAGCAAAAGTGAGGGTGTATCGACGACAATATGTGGTCTCTGGCGTGAGCTGGCAATGCGTGTGTGGGATTTAATATTAGAAAGACTGTTATTGAGCGATATTGTGCTAAGCTGCGGGCTGTAAGTTACCGGAGAGACTCTAATTTCCATAGTAGGAATTGGATGGTTTGGAACTTCATCTATAATGTGTATTATTCTCACAGTGCTGACATGCAATTGTTTGACAGTGACATGGAGATAATTTTATCATATTAACTTTGGCTTGTCCGGCTCTTCTGCCATAAGGCCATATGCGTTGGCTTCGCTAGCCTGGCTCATGTTCCAATAATAACCCCAAACCGATTACCCCTGGTCGGCCTCAAAGTCAGTCAACCTGCATAGTCTGAGGTCACTTCAAGCGTAATCGACTTATGCTCTATTCCAAAGTGGAAACGTTTAAACTGTGGATTGAATTTGCCAATTAAGCTAAAACTAATCGATTAGAATGTCTCAAAGTAACTGGGTCTAACACGAGCACTTTGACTCATATGTCAGATGTATTTAACTATCGGCGTATGAGAAGAGAGTCTTGCGTTGCGATGGAAATGTAATGACCCTGCCCTCGGACATCAGCCCTGCTGATGTATGTATTTATTGCTACGGATTGTCTCGATGTTTCAAACACGTCCTAACGTACAACCTGCATGTAGCGGGTCTTTTTATTTTTGCATGGTGATTGTTTATTGTTGAGCACAGTAGTACTATAGGGTATTTGGTGCTTACCATTGATATGCACGACGGAAAAACAGGCGTCACTGACAGCAAACAATGTTGCTATGTTGACTACAGCTGAAGGGTAAAATCATTACTCACAGTTCGAACACGCACTGATCTACATGCAATAACCTCCGCCTCCTATCAAAATTTTCACTTTCAGCACCATACAAGCTATCCTAGTGTGTCACGGCCTCTGTGATGAAACGGTTTGCTTATGCAATATCAGATGAAGCTCGTCAGCAGAAGCTTCACTAGGTGTCACTGTCGTCAAACTAGAAATCTGGGTAGGTAGTTCTTTTCTCTATCAAAGTTATTGACCACCCTACAAGCTGATCTATAGCTCCTGAATGGAACCGAAGTTCTGTAAAGGTTAGCTATTTTACTTTTCAATAACCAGGGCTGCTCGGCTGGACAGACTGGAAGAATTCATCAATTATCCTGAATAATAATTAATCTCCAACGCACCGGGACGTCCGAGTCCAGCTTCAGTATGGCGATGTCGTTGTTGTTGGTGCTCGGGTCCCAGCCACCGTAGATGGAAATCTTGGCGACATCCCGCGACACGACCTGAGTCTCAGAGGGATCGGAGAGGTCGTGCTCCCTCAGCAGTACACCCACATCTGATTCATCCAGACCCTGCATGGAAAAGAAAGCAGGTAATAAATGGCAAGCCCACATTCGAAAGGTACCTTCCCGTCATGAGCCCGGGCCCAGATTCACCTGGGATATTGGGTCCAGTCATGATCGCTGCAACTCGAGCAGTGAAAAGTATGCTCGGAATCAAACTGCAAGAAGTCAGCAATATTCTCCGAACGGTGGTTCCACTACCCATCCCATCGTAGAGGAAAAAGGATTCTTGCACAAATAAACTGCGCTACTCATTGTTTCTCCTCAGTTACAATCTTCTGTGATCGCCATGACTTATTACATTCATGCTCTCATCTTTTTATTGTATTTATTATTCGTTTCTTGCCTAATTGTTTGGAGCATTTCAGATAATGTCCTGAAAAAAATTGACTACGTTCGTACCTTATGTAACTAGTTGTGGCTTAATACAGATAAACAAAATTAAAATACGCCCTATAACATTTTCTGAAATTAGTATTTTCCGGTTAATTTGATAACTGGTGAATGGCAGGCTTACTGCAGACCTCAGGAAGAATGGCAATGTAACTTGAGGAAGGGGTTTAAATACAGTACCGATCTTACTAATATTTATACGTGCTGCCCATTACGCTCTCTCAGCAGCGCAGCAGCTGCCCACCAGCGGAGGTTGTCAACTTCAATAACTTGCTGTTAGTAAATTTGAGAGAAATAAATAATTATATAAAAGGATTTCGTATATGCGAAGGTTGCTTCAAAAGTAAGTACCGTTGAAATAAAAAAGAAACTAGTACAATTTTCTTAACAATTTTATTTATAAAATAAAAGCCTGGGCCTTAATCCACTTTTTTTACTGATTTCCGACAATATTCAGGCACTTATTCAGTTTTTAAATCCCCTCTTCATAGAAGTCTGCCGCCTAATGTTTTCACTTTCACGTTTTCAATGCTAAATCACCAATCGTATTTCACAGATGGGGATTTTCAATCAGTTGATCCATTTTACGTAAAAGAAAACAAAGGATAACACGGCCAATATGTCTATAATTACGGTTGTGGCTTGCCAACAGTTTTAGGGAAACAGAGGGGAATACGGACAGCAACCCTGACCCGATAGAATTTCAAAACTGTACTTTCTTTAAAAAAAATTTCAAAACTGTACTTAGAATAGAATTTCAAAACTGTACTTTCTTTAAAAACAAAAATTTCAATTAAAATGCCATTACCTTTCTATGATGGATACGACAACTAATCACAAAATGCATCATATCACTGTAGGGTCATGGGATGTAAAGTTTTTAGATTTTCTGTCTGACGTATACTCTATTATTTTCCTATTAGTACCCAAAACATAGAAGCTTTCAGTCAATAATGCCTGTCTATAAGGCTTTCTTTGACGTAAATTGCATCTCTCAACGCTTATCTTTTGGCAATGGGGAATCCCGCTGTGAGTCGTTCTGCTTCGGAAAGAAAACTAGAGCACTCTGAGAGCAAAACCTCCGCCAAGCAAGGCAGAGGTAATGAAAAGCCATAGTCCTGATAGTTTGATTACCTCCGCCAAGGAGGTTGTATTTTCTTCCGGTTTTTCTGTCTGTTTGTTTGTTTGTTTGTTTGCTTGTTTCTCTGTCTGTCCGTTACTCTGTCTTTCTGTCTGTCTGTCTTTTGGCTGTCACCAGCATAATTCAAAAAGTTGTAGACGGATTTTGGCAAAATTTACAGGGATTGTTGGGCATGTTAGGAAGAACAGATGATTAACTTTTGGTGTAGATTCGTCCTTCCGTTGGTGTGTTTGGTAGTCTGTCTCATCTTTGTCTAAGCCAGGGAGGTTATGGTATTGTCGGGTTTGTCTGGCTCTTTGTCTTTCTGTCTGTATGTCTGTCTGTCAGTCATCAAGATAACTACAAAAGTTATGGACCGATTTTGACGAACTTTACGGGGATTGTTAGGTATGTAAAGAGAAACATATGATTAACTTTTCGTGAAGATCCGTCCATCCTATAACTCAAAAAGTCATGGACGGGTTGTTATAAAATTCACATGAGTAGTTAGGTATTTTACAAAGAGTAAGTGACCAAATTTGTGTGATGATCTGTTTGTTTGTCCGTGTGTTTTTTGCTGTGTTCGATTTTAAGCTTGTTAGCGCAATTACTCACAACGTTTTGAATGGATCTTTATAAAATTTACAGGAGTTGTTGGTATTGTTAAAAGATAAAAATGATTAAATTTTGGTGCAGATCGGTTGGTTCATTTGTATGTTTGACTTGTATTTGTCACAATGTTTGTTAGCAGCATAATTCAAAAAGTTTTGAACGTATCTTCAAAAAATTGTAGAAACTATTAATACTATCATAAGGCACCAATGATTAGATTTTGGAGTTGATACAAAGAAAATCATGGTTTCAGAGCCAATTTGAATTTTTCGTTATCGCTGTCGTGCTTGGCGGCGGTATGGGCTCTCAGAGTGCTCTAGTTCTCAATGCCAGAACTCAAAAAGTTATCGACGGATTTTTATGAAATTTACAAGAGTTGTTTGGTATATTACAAAGAGTAAACGACCAAATTTTTGTGATGATCTAGTCATTTGTTCGTATGTTTGTTGCTGTGTTTGATTTTATGTTTGTTTGTACAATAACTCAAAAAGTTTTGAATGAATCTTTATGAAACTCAGGAGTTGTTGGTAATGTTAAAAGACATAAATTATTAAATTTTGGTGCAGATCGGTTGATTCGTTTGCACGTTTGACTTATGTTTGTCCTAGCAGCAGAACTCAAAATATTTTCAATGGATCAGATCGGTTGATTCGCTTTAATGTTAGTTGTGTTTGTTCTAATGCTTGTTACATAATAACTCAAAAAGTTGTGAATGGATCTTTATAAAATTTGGAGGAGTTGTTAGTAATGTTAAAACATGTAAGTGATTAAATTTCTGTGCAGATCGGTTGGTTCGTTTGTATGTTTGACTTATGTTTGTCACACTGTTTGTTAGCAGCATAACTCAAAAAGTTATGAAAGGATCTTCAAAAAATGCAGAAGCTAGCTGTTAATGCTATCAAAAGGCACAAATGATTAGATTTTAGGGTTGAGACAAAAAAATCATGGTTTTAGAGCCAAATTGAATTTTCTGTAACCGTTGCCTTACTTGGCGGAGGTATGCACTCTCAGAGTGCTCTATTTTCCTTTGTATCAGCACTAAAATCTAATCATTGGTGCCTTTTGACAGTAATAACAGCTTCTATAATTTTGTTGAAAATCCGTTGATAACTTTTCGAGTTATTAAATGTTAGTCTAATACACCAACCGATCACCACCAAAGTATAATAATTTTGTGTCTTTCAATAATACTAAAAATTACTGTAAATTTCTTTTTTGATGTATATTGCAAACAAGTATAAAATCAAACACAGAGACAAACAAACAAAACTGGCTGACAGATCATCACAAAAAGTTTGGCCATTTATTTTTTGTGATATACCGATCAACTTGTGCAAATTTCATAAAAATTCGTCCATCAATTTTGAGTTTTGGCCCTAAGAAAAAAGAGGCAGAGAAATAAACGGATGAACGGATCTTCACCAAAAGTTAATCATATGTTCCTTCTAACATACTTAACAGTCCCTGTAAATGTCGTTAGGATCCGTCCATAACTTTTTGAGTCATCTTGTGACAGACAGACAAAAATACAAACTAATAAGCTCGACGAAAACATAACCCCCTTGGCGGAGGTAATTAGACACGGCAACTAACGGACCGAGAAGCCCAATCCCTCACAGTGCGTAAAGGCCTTGGCTTCGGTTCCCTCTGAACTATTGCCGTTGCGAGAACCCATTGAGAAATCAAGTATATATTATTAGTCAAATGGGAGACCGGAGCCACTGGGACTAAACTCATCCGCATCTGCTTGACGGCAACACTTACAAGTGACGCCCGATTGGTCGAGGAAAACAGAGATACGTCTGAAGGATTGCAGCTGCAAAACGATTTATTGGGAAGTGCAGAGCTTGGAAGCTAGTTAATTCTTTGGCTTACATTGCATTCAGAAATGCACGCAGACCTATATGGTTTAAAAAAAAAACTTACATCGACACAATGCGCTGCAGTTAACACGTGTCTGTTGGTAATAAGAGAACCCCCACAGAACTGGCTGCCCCTGGAGGTGAGGGCGGCCTGCCAAGGGTACTCGGAGATCTCGGTTTCGACTCCCCCCACGATGCGCTTCCTTGTCAGTTTAATGCCACACTTGCAGCTGCCGGTGAATTCTGCACGCTGACTGCCAGGTGAGCCTTCAGCAAGTGTTTCTGGAATAAATTCCATTTGAATAATGAATGCATAACTTAAACGTGCATTTTTTGGTAAATTTATTTGCATATGCAGACGCCGGTGAACTGGGGACCCTGAGCGGCAGGTATTCATCATTTTCAAAAGATTAAAATGTACTTCGCTCATTAATGCGTAACTTAACCTTTATTTTCATTAGAAATAACACTATTGGTATGGTTATAACTCTTTTATATATGGTATGCCTGAACATTAACAGGTTACCTTTATCTTATACAAGTTGTGCTGTTTTGCCGTACGGGTTCTTTCATTAATTTATTGTATTCTAATGTATGAAACAATCTTTATAACTAGGTAGCAGAACCTGAGGCGTGTTGTAATCACCATTTCTTGGTAACTGGTGCTACACCGGATGACCCCACAGCTCGCAGACTGTGTCGCAACCATAGCCCAAAAAGCATTTACGACGATTGCGACACAGGTAACGGTGAAGCAAATAATTAATGAGCTACTATTGGGAACAAAAGAATTCTGCGAACAAATAATGAGTAAACTCTAGAGCCCAGAGTAAGGGAATACGCTTACTCACTATATACGTACTTCTATCGAGGCAGTTACGATTAATACCGAATCTCGTTATTAGGTTAAATAGGCGCCAGTAGACGGACCAACAGGCCCATTCTCAGAGACACCGGGACTTACAGCCTGGCCCTCTAAGAGCGATCGCCATTATGTTAATAAAAATATATATGACAGAGGAAAAAGAAGAAAGGGTAAATTTGAGCGATGAGTAGATCATGCATGCACGCAAATGCACTTTATACATGCTAATCTGCAGAGCTTAACAGTTTAAGACTCCTGCATGGAGGATGTGTTCTTAGTTATGGAAGATGTCTTTCCTAATGTTTGTCAAGACGATTTTCATACGCGTTGACTGTTTCCGCACCAACAATGTTGGAGGGGCGTCTATTCCAAATGTTCACCATGAAATACGGAAAAAAACTGCCAGGTTTAGGTTGTTCTTCGGGCTTTAAGCCTGTGATTTTGGCCGTTGTTTCGCAGGCGATCATGAACGTCTCTTTCAAAAAGTTCCGCTGTAAGTATGTCGTTGAAGCTGAGCTTACACCGCTCGTCGATAGATGGCGACCTCGCAACAGCTGTTGGGTTACAGTTACCATTTTCCAGGTTGTGGTAGCCCAACTGGGCTGTGATTGCGACACGCCTCTCAGTAAGATGGGGTTAAAGTTGCTCAAAAATATTCTCTTCTTTGTCGTAAAAGACATTGATGCTGGTGTTGTCTATTCTCTTGTAAGAAAAGCGTTATCTTTTCTCATTATTGAAGCTGCAATTGTCTTCTTCGTGAAGCGTTGTAATAATGTCTTTATTTATCTTATCGGTATGAGAACATTACTTCCAGTACTGATGCAATGCATTTTATATGTTCTACAGTATATTCCTCTAAGTCAATTCCGACGTTAATACTAACGGTGAACACTCGTAATAACTTTCTTATATTATTATTGATATTTACCACCATATATTTTATTGATTCCAGCAACACATATCATTCGCTGCAGACATTATTACAGGTCATTAACATATACAAGAACAGTATACAAATTACTGATAAATACCATGCATTAAAATGTGCAACTTATACTCAACATTCATACAGGACAGTGACACGTGGCAGTACAGGTACCTATTATAAATCTCCCCATTTGGATGGAATGCGTTTTGATAAAAAGAACCAATTTCAGAATTAGAACAAATGAAGACTAAGTTAGCTTGCCATCAAAAGCTCCCAGAAAGAAAATGTATGAAAAATTAAGAAAACACCTCTGAGGTATGTAGCTCGCTACTAATCAATCTAATGTACCTATATAATACAATTATATATTTGTGTTTGCACAAAACATTAAATTTTCTGTGTGAACAAACTGAGGGATCAGTGTTCAAATTAGGAGCAGCGGTATCACTATTTTGAACGCATCAGAGATATCGACAAATTAAGATCTGACGAATCAGAGGATTTGCATGTGTGTGTATGTTATTGGCACCATTATTTAGCATAATAAATATCTGTCATTAATGCATTTTACTTTAACTCATGTTACTACATATTTTTAGAGTAACCCTTTAGTGCATGTCGCCGCCATTTATACCAACAAATCATATATATCATCTTTACTCATTATCAGTAGATAGTGCTTACACCAATCATTAATATAGAACTGTTAATAATGCTTACCATTACTACCCAGTACAGCAAGTATTCGCAACAACAACAAAAGAGTCACGAGCGCTGGAAATGGCAACGGAAGCCTCTGGAAGCGTGGCAGCATCGCAAAACTTGTTGACGCAGATTTTAATTATGCTTTCAAGCTCGTTATATCCGTGGACTTTCTGTGTTACTGGTTAAGGAAATTCTTTAGGAAGAACTTGAAAGGAAAACTTATGCCTCTATACTAGTACGTGAGTTCTGGTTAATCTATACTATAATAAGAGAGCTGTCTGTCAGTCCGTCCGTCCGTCCGTCCGTCCGTCCGTCTGTCCGAAGCCTTAATTTCCCTATCTAATACTGAAGAAGAAAATTCCGAGGTACCCAACTTTTTTGTTGCGGAGAGGGTATCTTGGATACGGGGAGGCACTTGGGCGCTTGCCTGCATGCCCGTGNTACGGGTGATGTCACTTAATTACGTCTCATCTAGACTATCAACCCTTTTGTTAAGCTGAGATGTTTTCAAATGTATATTTTTATGACTTATTCAACAAAAGGGTTGCGCTCGGTGCATATTAACCCTTTTGTTGAGGTGAAATGTTTTAAAATATATATTTTTATGAAATATTCATCAAAAGGGTTGCGTTTGGTGCACTAGTATTAATAATGACAGAATTTATCTTACTTCGATGATGTCACTTTTCAAAGCTTCTTTGTAGAATGCTATTGGTTCAAATGAGACTGAGACCTAGGCATTGTCTATTCTACAGGAATATAGGTCTCTTAGTTCGGCTATTGTCGCATATCTTATCTAATTTTGTCTGTTAGTAGCTATTTTTACTTTTTATGGTATCTCAATATAACGCCAACTGCTTTTTTCCAGTTAGTATTAAAAATTGTGAATGGTTTTGGTCTCTGAGAAGTCACTGCAGCCTCCGTGTTCACGAGCGATTCCAGAAAATTAGGTGGCTCTTGTTTTTTTGGTAGTTTTTTATGCGCCTTACGGGATACCTTCTGTGCGGTGAAATCTGAATAATCTACATACTTCACTTAGATTTAACTTATAAAAAATATGAATCGTGGGTGTTCGTTCTTTCACTTTGAATTGAGATGCAAGCCGCAATCCACTGACGCCTCAGAGTACCAAAAAGTCGGGGCTATTTTCGCGATTAAAGTTCACGGTTCAGTGAATCTAATTCCAATCAGGCCGCTCTGTCTCCATTAAAAAATTACTTAATTTGTGCGAAAATATCAGACCTGGATTTTGCCTGGGCCGAGTTAAAGTACCGAGAGTTTTAACCCCCTACTGGGCTGTTGAAAAAAGCTATCGTAAGTTTATAGCATGACGTAGGTAACCATATACGATCCCTTGCAGGGTGAATGTTTAAGTCAAGTACTCTGAAAAAAAGTGTTGTCCCAAAACCACTCAAGTTCCTGAACGGGTGACTGCTATAGTGCGCGTGGGTAACTTGACAGTTAATTTTTTTGTGCACAAGCACGCGTAAGCAGGTAGTTTTTTTTTAGTACACGGAAAAGCATGCTGGTTTTGGGAAAACTTTCATACGAGTAATAACGGGGTCACACTATACATCAATAGAAACAACGTGATGCGAGGATGTTCAGTTCGCATATCGCTTCTACTACCGTATCTACGCTACCGAGATTAAAAATAATTCAAGGCGACGAGTGAACTACACATCCTCGCATCCAATTGTTCCTGCAAATGTATAAGTATGTGGTCTCAGCATAAGAGTGAATTCGACGAAATTCTTAGGGCTCGTCACCGACTGACGACACGCAGTGACGGACGGCGACGGACTAACCGCGCCTCCGTCGTCGTGACCGTCCGGAGCAGCGAAACATCGGGAGGGCAGAGGCCCCGAAAGGGGGGGGGGGGCAGGGGGAGAGGGTCACTACCCTACAATCGGAATACAAGATTTTCATCGCATGTGTCGCTGGTTACACATTTATGTCCCGAAAGAGTTTTTTGAAAGCCTTCTGGGTTTTTTATTAATGTCACCCCAAGCCATTCAGCATAGTTATACTTAATAGCTCGAAAGCTTGGGGTCACATAAATAAAAAACCAAAAAGACTTTCAAAAAACTTCCTTATGAAAACACCTAGGTATCATAATATAGTACAAGAAGTACATTTATATCTCTAAGGTTGGGCTCAGATATACGTTAATTCTTAACCTAACAACACAAACAATATATCACCATCGGTAGGTGCAGCGTATATACAGTATAGGGAACTTTCACCCTTCGTTAGGGCTCTAGGGTTAAGAAGCTGTGTGTCACAGTTCCATCATCTCTTTGTATACCCTCCAATGTAAATGCTACAGAATGTTACAGCCTTTCTGTTACAAAATGCCAGAAGAACCTGGATCTTTAGTGACAAAGGGGACAAGGCACAAGTCGGGGCCCAATTTACTAACATAACCGCTTCATAGGACTGACTGGCTTTAACTGACAACGTCACTACATTCGAAAACAACACCATCTAGTAATTTTACCCTTGAATCGTGCATGAAAAAATTTATTAACAAGCCTTTGTGCACCCAGCCAATGAGAGAGCTCGTTGCATGTTACTTGGACTCTCACACACCAAATGGCTCTTGAGTTTCGTAAATGAACTTACAAGCGGCAACTGTGAGATACACTACGGGTCGGCCTTTATAAGCTTGTATCTACCTAAATAAATCTGGTTCTTTGTGAAACGTATGGGAGCGAATATCAGCTAGCGCAGGCCCTGAAGCAGTAACGGGCAGGCAGCTCTCACAGACCAGCAGATCATATCCTAAACTTTCACTGGACGCTCTGACTTTCCATGACCTATATGACACACGGACGTCAGCCTCACTGGTGCGTACCTTTCTTCATGATCATAGGTAAGAGTAGATCACAGAGCTGCCAGTTGGGTTGAAGTACGATATGCTTTCCCAGCTTGTCAAGTGCTAAGATGATAAATTTTAGCTCAAGGGTAGGTAGTTGGTTTTGCTGTTAACAAGAAGAAGGAATTATTTAGGGGCAATGTATCACACATGGATACTGTACCCATCATAAATTTTAGATTTACAATAGCTTAATCATTATCCGAGAAGAACGTCATAGCTGGGTAGATTGCTTTTACTGTTGCAGATAAGATTAATCTGTTATCAATGTTGCATTGGTGAGAATTTTGCTAGTGAGATGTAAATTAATAAATTAAAATGGAATAATAAGACAGTTTTTTATCACCCGCAAACAAAGAAAGAGAGGTGATAATGTTTTCGTTGAAGATTTAAGTGTATATATATTTGTATATACATATATTTGTATATATATGTTTGTATGAATATTTGAATATATATTTGTCTGTCCACCCAATAAGTGGTCGAAGGAGTTGAGCAATCTTCATAATTTTTTGTAGGGAGTTTGGTGGGTTGCCCTCGATGTGACCTATACCAAAAAACTGGGAATAACTGGCCATAAGAAATGACGCTAATGAAATTTGCTCGCCACTCAAAAACGGGTAGAAGGAGTTGACCTATCTTCATGATTTTTGCAGGGAGTGTGGTAGGCTGTCCTCTATGTAATCCATGCCAGAAAACGAGGATAAACTGGCCATGAACAATGACGGCGATGAAATTTTCTCCCACCATGGGTAATTGTCTTACGCCACGAGGCGTTTTAGTTTTTGACAACTGCTGGTGATCTACATGGAGAAAAGAAAATGCCTGAGGTGCCTGAAGGTGATAGAGAAGTAATGGTTCCTGTATAGTATGTGATGAATCTCAAAACCTATATAAGGTTATACTAGGTTAGTTTAGTTAATAGATTAGCATACTTTTGGTTCAGTTAGAATAGGTGCTTAACATAATATGAAGGAACGCCTATGCAATACTTGATTCCCAGATATACCACAAGCTTTACCGGAATTAGTGACAATAGAATAACAATAACAATAGAATATGAACATAATTAGACAACTGGGAAGCGTGTGAAAGTCACCCGACAATAATTTTTAAAAAAATTGCATCTTGGCCAGTATTTAGACTTTCAGGTCTATTCTCGCATGTTTTAACAAATGTCTTCAAGCCAGCCGGCACCAAAACGTTTATGTCGCTAAAAAAAATAGTAAACTGTCGCTATATTCTCCTAGTTCTGCAGAACATTTAAGAATAGTCCTGTCAAGAAGAGAATCATGAGCATTACTGGAATTTCATCTATGGGAAGAAGAAGTTACGTCTACCATTGTCCGCTTTCATATGGTTAGCCTATCTTCTAATGCAGATAGACAAAGGAATTGGCAAACTCCATTCCTGAAAGAGAGGCTGGTGCAGTGAAAGTACATTGAGGAGAGGTTCTGTCTCAGGAGACAATGAGGGGTTTGGGGAAAGCCAGAAATGAAAGGTAGGTAGTTTCTTAGAAAGTTACTCGTGTCATCAACAATGCATGGTTCCCACTAGAGGTGTCGGTGAATCTTAGCTTCAATATTTTATGTATTTTTTTCAGTTGGCAGTATGTAACAGCAAAGGGTTTTTGAAGCCGGTTAAGTACTACTTAATTATCTACGCGCAGCCACTTTGTAAGATTTGCATACTAGGTTTGCCATAATTGGATCCATCCGTGTCTTCAAACTAGAAACAGGTTAGCTGAAATTAGTTTAAAGAAAAACTTGTTCTGTATTACACTCGCCAATCAGGGAAATAATGCTTATTTGAGCATGTAAGTCAACAGCCCTTTTAAAGTCTTTATCAAGCGAATCTACATTCTACATTCTTGAGCCTCTCTAAATTCCAAAAATGCAAATGGCAGGCATGACACCTAGCCTTGCCCAACCCTTACCTTGAGTTGACCAACTAAAGCTCTACTGATCTGCATGCATTATTATATCCTCCGCCAAGGAGGTAATGTTTTTGTCGTGTTCGTGTCTGTTATTCTGTTTGCCTGTCACCAAAATTACCCAAAAAATTGTAAACGGATAGAAATTTGCAGGCATCGTAAGGCATGTTAAGAATAACAGATGATTAACTTTCATGAAATTTATATGAGTTGTTAGGTGTATTACGAAGAGTAAACGACCAAATTTTTGTGATGTTGTTCGTTCGTCACTCTTTTTAATTTTATGCTTGTTAGTACAATAACTAAAAAAAATTAATGGATCTTTACAAAATTCATCGGAGTGTCAGCAATGTTAAAAGACATAAATGATTACATTTTGGCGATGATCAGTTAGTTTGTTTGTGTGTTTGACTTATGTTTGTCATAATGTTTGTTAGCAGCATAACTCAAAAAGGTATGAACAGATCTTCATGAAAATTACAGGAATTGTTAATACCATATAAATGCACAAATGATTTAGACTTTGGTGTTGATACGAGGAACATCATGCTTTCGGAATCAATTTGAATTTCCCGTCACCGTTGCCTTGCTTGGCGGAGGTATGCGCTCTTAGAGTGCTCTCTAATTATTCTTGCAGTCCTGCTTGTCCACTTCATTTAAGTTGCGCTGTCAGATTTGAAGTTATGGTTTGGTTGGTGGGTATGGTTTTAGTCTGGGAATAAATTAGAAAGAAATGAAATTAAATTTCTAAAATGCTTTAAAATCAATAATGTTAATGCACTAAAATTATTGTTATTGGTGCCTTTTAACATTTCTAACACTTCCTGCAACTTTTGTGAAGATCCATTGACTGCTTTTTGAGCTATATTTCTGACCAACCTTTTGATAAACATTAGCAAAATACATACAAAAACGGACAAACTAATCATTACCAAAATTTTGTCATTCGTGTCTTTCAACACATTTTAACAATTTCGACAAATTTCATGAAGATCTGTTCATATCTATTCGATTTATGTTACTAATAAACGTAGAAACCAACATAAAGAAAAACAAACAGATGAACTCAAAGATTTGATCATTTACTCCTAATAATAACCCGAATGGCAACCCGCTATGGTCACACGCAACCCAAAGTCATTCTAGTCATTTTACAAATATGTGACTGAATGAATGAACGAATGACGAATCAATGAAAAAATTATAGATGCCCTCAACTGCTCGACATATTCAATCGATCTTTACAAACTTGAAAAGTTCCGAACGATTGAAAACTAGCTACCGTGATCCCAATATATACGAAGGGATAAAAAAAAGCTCCAGGAACTATCGACCTATCAGTCTTGCATCAGTTGTCTGTAAAACCATCGAACGCCTCCTGAAGAAGCGAATCAGTGATCACCTGAGGATGCGTCAACTCCTTTTCAACACCCAGCATGGCTTCCGAGCTAGAAAAAGCGTCTTAACTAACTTTCTTGACGCTTTTATGAAATTTACGAACATTATTGATGAAGAAAATGATAGAGATCTCATTTATCTAGACTTCCAAAAGGCTTTTGAAAAGGGCCTCCCATCAATGGTCAATGAAAAAATTGAAAGCCCACGTTATCTAGGGAGACTATTTACGCGGGATCTGGGCATGGCTCACTGGTCGGCAGCAACGAGTGTAGCTATAAGGCGAGATGAGCGACTGGACGCCACAATATAGCGTGTTTGATCCACTTCTGTTAAATACTTTACATTAATGATCTTGATCGTCATATCCTCAGTAAATCAGTCTAAATTTAAAGATGATGCTAAACTGTGCCATCCCGCAGGAAATGAGCTGAGCTTCAACAAGACCTTGACCATCTCATGGAATGAAACACAACGTGGTAGATGACCTTTAATGTGGACAAGTGTTCAGTACTGCCAAGAGGGTCGGAGGACCCCTCAACGCGATTGAAAATGAAAGGCACATGATTCGTAGCTATGATCCAACAACGTCATTTGGAAATAACTATTGCAAACAAACTCGCTGGGCTGGTTGCGTGGAGGTTTGTTAACCTCATGGAGTTTCTTCGTTTTCACGCCGCCAGTCTATATACTTCAACCTATGCTGTGATAAGAGAGTTGTCCGTCCGTTAGTCCGTCTGTCCGAATCCATATTTTCAACGTATCTAATACTGAAGAAAGGTACCCAATTTTTTTTACCAAAAAGGGCAAACTTTTCGATGGCATGGTAAGATATTTTCAAATAAATTTTTTCACGACTTATTCAACAAAATAGTTGCAGTTTGTGGTCTAGTAATAATAACTACAACACAGTCAACAAGTTGACAAGAGTGTAATAGTGACCAGCAGAGTACTGGGAGTCTGTACAATGAATTTCGTTCCTTGTATTTCACAAGCTCTGGAATTCATTGTCCAATTATACTGGTCGTCACAGCAGTGAAAAGACATCGATAACATTGAAAGAATCCAATGCATGGCAACGAAACTGATACCTCAACTGCAAAACAAGCCATACGAGTGCCCTTAGTGGAAGTGGGCCTGATCTCTCTCGCGCAAAGACGACTCAGGGAGCAACCAGGAAAAACATTCAAGTATTTGTCAATGGCTTTGTAAAAGAGACGTTAATGATCGCCTGCGAAACAGGGGTCAAAAATCAAACATAAGCTCGAAGAACAACCTTAAGCCTGCAGTTCTTTTCGTAGTTGTTAGTGAACATCTGGAATAGACTCAACTCCGACGTTGTCGGTACGGAGACTGTCAACTGTTTAAAAATCGTCTTGACAAACATTTGGAGAGGTACCCTCCACAGCTAAGAATACCTCATCTAGGACTAGGAGTCACAAACACTTAACGGCCAAAGTTTCGAAGGCCACCTTAACCCATAATCTGTTCTCTTCAGCTCCAAAAAACTTTAAGGTCTCCAAGCAGATCTCCAGCCATAAATTATGCTTGCATGATCATTCTTTGGTTGAGTTATTTTTTTCACTCATCTAAATGACACTAACATAATAGCAATAGGTCATACAGGGCAGGGGCGCAAGACCCGGCGGCTCTCTGAGAAGAGGACTGTTTGTCTGTCTACAGCCGCCTATCTAATCTATTCTAATCGAATAGCTCCTGAATATGTCATATAGACTGCTCCATAACTATTGAGTTATGCAACCAAGAAACAAGACGCAGACAAATAAGGAAACGGTTGAACGGATCTTTACCAGAAGTTAATCATCTGTGGCTTCTAACATACCTAACAATCCGAGTAAATTTCGTAAAGATCCACCTATAACTCTTTGAGTTCCACTGGTGAAAGACAGAAAAATTAGACAATATCAAAACCTCTTTGGCGGATGTATTGAGGCCAAAATCACACAAATGAATTTCAAACCAATTTCGCTATCTAGTGCTGTTAAATGCATCCGTCTTTGTTGCTTACTCGCGGTAGAAGCGGATATTGCGTGGCTCACAGTAGTCTTGAGGGTCCCGAGAACGATCCCCACGCCGGGTGCGGTCTTTCTCAAGGGCTCTTGGTGAGTTGAAACAGCAAATTTGCTTGGTGCGCATAGCTATCGTGGATGTACTTACCTTAGGGTAGGGGCTGGTGGGTCGTTGAACCTTGCGTTTCTGCGCCATAGTTCTTAGCGACGCGTCGTCGGCTGCAGCTGTACTTACTTCTCTTGAGCTAGTTGGCATATATCTGCCGCACGAACCAGTGAGTAGGGGTTTCCCAGGAGAGGGTAGAGTCAAAATTGACTTAATCTTTCCGCTTTTAAATATCCATGA
This sequence comes from Parhyale hawaiensis, assembly GCA_001587735.2. Classification (NCBI taxonomy): domain Eukaryota; kingdom Metazoa; phylum Arthropoda; class Malacostraca; order Amphipoda; family Hyalidae; genus Parhyale; species Parhyale hawaiensis. Next base: position 7,694,126 of record LQNS02004412.1, on the reverse strand, counting down.
AATATTGCAACACTCTCTTAAGCAGGACGATCCCACAAGCTCCTCTGACCTCTTCGTGTAAAATTAGCGATTCAACCGATGTCAAAAATGGTTTGATAGAGTTTGTGATGGTTTCATTTACTCTCGGAATACCGCCTAATTCTATAATAAAAGATGCTCTGTCTCTGATCAATTGCACGTGCTTGTACCGTTTCGGTAAAATAACACTCAAACCTTAATTGACCCCGAAAGTAAAATCGAGCTTATCGGTTCTTTTTTTCTGCGTCGATTTTTACCGCGGAAATAAAAACGATGCTTTTAAATCACTGGACACGTTTAGGACTTTCTAGAAAAATACTTTTTTTCATTAAGAATAGGATTTTACAGCACAGGAAAATAAAACAGTGCCTTGACTGTAAATGATATTATTTTTGCAAAATAAACCGAGACTATGTGGGAAATGCACACTAACAAACAATGTGAAAATAGCAAGTTAGTGGAAGAGGAAGATCATAAAAAAATATACTAATAAAAATGAAGCAAAGTAGAAGCCACAAATATATCTATATACAGTGCAGTGCATCTTAAGAAAGCCCATCGTATGAGTCTTGACATCTAACTTTGTGCTTCACTGCGATAATGGGCATGCTATGAATAAATACACCAAGACAGCAAGAGGCTACACTGCTTTAAATGTAATGTCAGATTAAGCAAAATTGTGATGTCCTAAGTGGGCCTTAGTGTAAATTGATAAAACTTCGATAAGATCTTTTCCAGAGTACTTAGCGGTCTCCAAAAATAATAATAACTTGAGCACTCTGAGTGCGCATACCTCCGCCAAGAGAAGCAACGGTAGCAAAAAATTTGAATTGGCTTTGAAACCATGATTTTCTTTGCATATACTCCAAAATATAAGCATTTGTGCCTTTTGATAGTAATAACAGTTTGTGCAATTTTTTGAAGATCCGTTCATTACTTTTTGACTTATGCTGCAAACAAACGTTGTGACAAACATGAGTCAAACATACAAACGAACGAACCGATCTGCACCAAACTTTGATCATTACGTCTTTTAACATTACTAATAACCCCTATAAATTTCATACAGATCCATCTATTATTTTTTGAGTTATTGTGTAAATAACCATAAAATTAAAAACAGTGAAAACCAAACGAACGAACACAGGAATCATCACAAAAATTTGGTCCGTTACTCTTTGTAATATACCTAACAACTCATATGAATTTAAAAAAAATCGGCCTATAACTTTTTGAGTTATGGCATTGAGAAAAATGAGGCAGACATACAAACAAATAAACGGATGGATGGATGTTCACCCAAAAGTTAATCATCTGTTTCTCCTAACATACCTAACATTTCCTGTAATTTTCGTTAAAATCTGCCCATAACGTTTTGAGTTATCTTGGTGACAGACAAACCCGACGAAAACATAACCTTCTTGGCGGAAGTTATAATTTTAATAAATAAAATAACTGTTGTTGGAGGGGCAAGGATTTCCTCTACTGAAATAAAGCACGTATATACATTATGAGCAGGGCCAAGGGTAAATTACAAAGTAAATTTTAGCCAAATTTAGGTTATTTTGGTGCCCCAACATTCAATGATCGTCGTCCACCGGTGAACTCTATGAATAAACGAATTTGTATTTCTTGTTGATAAGCGCATTTCATGCACAGCTACGGACAGTTTATATTTTGTTTCAGCCACTATGGTAGCTGGAAAAAATTTTATTAAGGTTTTATCAATTTTTGTCAGGTCCATTTAGGGATTTTAGTGGAAATGGAAGCAATGTTATAATCTATGGTCTTGCATCTTTTTCCCATGTAGCAAAATGACTTTTAAATCACTCTTTCTTTTCTGACTTTTGACTAAAATTGTGACAGCTGAACGTTTGGCTTAAAACGAATATAACATGTTTTCGTAGGGTTTATCTATCCATCTGTCACCAAGATAACTCAAAAAGTTGTGGACGGATTTTGACAAAAATACAAGGATTGCTAGGTATGTTAGGAGGAACAGATGATTAACGTTTGGTGAAGATCCGTTTATTTGTTTGTTTTTCTGCCTCATTTTTCTCAATGCCATAACTCAAAAAGTTATGGGCTGATTTTTATAAAATTCATATGAATTGTTAGATATGCTACAAAGAGTAAATGATCACATTTTTGTGATGATCCGTTCGTTGGTTCGTTTGTTTGTCACTGTTTTTAATTTTGTGCTTGTTAGTACAATGACTCAAAAATTAATTAATGGATCCTTATCAAAGTTACAGGGGGTTGTTAGTGATATTAAAAGATATAAATGATTAAATTTTGGTGCAGATTGGTTCGTTCGTTTGTATTTTTGAATAATGTTCGTCATAACGTTTGTTAGCAGCATAACTCAAAAAGTTATAAGCGGATCTTCAAGAAAATTGCACAAGCTGTTATTACTATCAAAAGGCACAAATTATTAGATTTTGGATTTCATACAAAGAAAATCCTGGTTTCAGAGCCAATTTGAATTTTTGCCACCGTTGTCTCACTTTGCTGAGGTATGCGCTCTCAGAATGCTCTAGTTTTTTTATCATTATTATTACACGGGTACTTAACACTCTTACGACCAAATACGTCTTAGATATTTCAGAGGATTAGAACAGTTCGGATTGTTTTGTATGAAGAACACTGCTTTTTGTATGATGTAAATAACTTTTTAACCGTATTACGCTGTAGAAAGAAGGGTACGATGCTGTTCAGTCTTTCCCAAGTTTTTCGTATCATTTGTGTAATACTCATTGCATCCAGAAGTGAATTAAGCAACTTCTGTGGTATTTTTCCTCCTCGAGGAACAATGGCTGTTATTTGCAATGACGAGTTGCGTGGTAGCTCTCGCCTTTCAATATAATAATTACAAAAATCAAGCAGTAGGATACAGTGTATATTGCAGGGCAGAATCATAACTGCGAAGAGCAGTGAGTAAAATAAGATACGCCATGCGATGTTTTGCCGCCGTTTAATTCACGACCGGATACACCAATATCACGCTACTGTATAACTAAAGTAAGACACACACGGTGTGTACCATATAGTTAGAAAATTTCGTATTATCAGTATCTTGGACGCAACTTCTGCCAACCTCACTCGGGTAATTCGAAAACATTTTCATACCGATAAAACTTTCTTGAGGACGCAACAATCGGACTGCTTAGATATTCGTCGGTTACATAAAATGAGATTGGAAGCAGCTCCTTCCTTTTTTATGTCTATGAACTTCCGCTTCACCAAAAAAGAAAAATCTGCTGACAAAATTACAATCTGCAAGCCATGACGTGCAAATTGCTCTTTATGCTGGGAACTGTATATAGTGTAAACAACAGATATCTAATTTTCTTACGGAAAAACATCTCACATTAAAATTAGAAAATAGCAACAAAAATTAAGGCTAGAAGTACCAATATCATAATAATAAAGATTTTATTTTGACCTCGATATTCATTATAGCACAAACTGTAAGCTTAGGCCTAGTTTGATACACGTTAAAACAGTAGCAAACTTCGTTTCATGTTCAGATTATTTACACAATTAGAACTTAAATGTAACGATGTAGCGAGTAACGAAGTAAAGGTCGTTAGTGTAACAAGTATCAGTACCGTCCCGTGCAGCTTTACGGAAGTAACGAATAACGGTAGCGACATCGGTAATTTTAGGGAAGTAACGAGCAACGGTAACGACACCGGTAACTTTAAGGAAGTAACGAGCAACGGTAACGACACCGGTATCGTGTAAAGGTGCCCTTGACTGTGAGTGCCAATCCTGATAATTGTAAAGTTCAATTGTTCAAGTTCACTCATGCTGCCGTTTGTTTACATTGATCCAGAGTACATCGCTGCAACACCTCGGCCTTCCATCCTGGCTGGCAACCCATCTTTCCAGGTTATTTGCTGTAGTTCTTACCCTGCGGAATCCCAAATCTTCCAGACGCCGGATGATGTCGTATGAGTTCTGGAAACAATCATGCAACTTAGGAATCGAGGAAGAACAGGACGTGCCCAAATGAGTACAACTAAGTAACGTCATAATCAGGTGAACATCATATTTTACCTCATCGTTCATCTGCATTTCTGTGTTCCATTAAATAATGTAAAGAATGAAATACAGTGCTAAGCTTTATGAGTTCTCGTCTGCTTTTAATTTGAAGAAAAAATTCAAATTTTAACAATTGACTTGTTGAGTGAACTTAGCTGCAAATGTTGTAGCTAAGTTGGATGGTCTGGTGGGTGTACAGTTGTAATTAAGACACCAATTATCATTGGCAGACCTTGTTACCGTAACGCTAAAAGTACGGTGTCTACGTACAGAGCGGCGTGCACAGGAGTCATCAGCCCTTCGTTTGTAATATTATGCATCCGAAAGCGTTACTCAGTCTATTTAATCAGCAGAATAGAGTAAAGTTTTCTCACTTGTCATTTACTCCGAATTTGAAGACACGTAGAAAACCGTGCCAGCAACAATGGCTTAGACGAGCTGACATGATGAGTAATACATTAGCACATACTCTGATAAAAATCCAGTTGTGTATACAAGGGTAGTCCGAAACTATCGGCTGGTTAGCTGTGAAAACACGTACATACAAGAGACTGCCATGCAAATCGACCTGAGCAGAATAAATTACTGCTGAAACCCCGTAGACAGTGAATTGGTGCGTAAATATATGTAAAACATAATAACAGGTGTAGTTTGAAGAATTACCTTGAACATTAATTTGAAAATTCTCTAGAAACTAACAGAAGGGCAGTGAGACAGCTAAATTAAAGTAAGTATGCATAATTAGCTGAAAAGACAGAAAAATGCTTCTCAATCGTGGTATTTATAAATTCATGCAAATTATCATTATTTTAATGAGTAAAAATACGCAATATTTGTTACATAACATGTTATGTGATCGATAGGCCGTAGTAGCTGACAAAAGTTCCTAACATGTGTGAAGAGCTAACCTGTACCCATATCGAGAGGTGACATTACTATGATCGGCTGTAGTAACGTCTTTACTTTTACTCGTATCTCTTTACGCCTTAACCGCTTACTCACTGTTGTTCTACATATAGCCAGAATTAATTTCACAAATCCCACTCCTTCCGCTGAGAAGAAATGATTATCCGCTAGAATAAAAAAAAAATAAAAACATACTGAAACCAACCTATCAACAAACCTGCATCCTCTGAAGATATTTGGCATCGTCATCATGTTGATAATTGAAAGCGTGGATTTCCATGTGAAGTTGCCAAACATTTTTAAGCAGTCCTGATTCCATTATTTCAGGTAAAATCTGTGAATATATTTGAATTAATGCCACGTTTTGTGATTTTTTTGGCATATTATCAAGGCACCAATACATTATATAATATTCATACATTAGGGGCTCATGGGATTCGAACCCGGGACTCATGTACAGCACGGCGCAACAGTAAGGCCAGAGCCAAGAGAGCTAAAAGGCGAAGTTGAAGTAAGCGAAACAATGAAGCGCTGCGCCGCTCCTTTACGGGGAGAATTTAACTTGCGATGCTTTTTATTTTAGATTCCCTCCTCTGAATCGCTTAGTTTTAAAATGTTAATGCTATTGTGTATTATCAATTAGAGCCCATTAAATCCTTCCTGTTCCCGAGCGAGTCCCTGAGGATATGAGGACGAACCAGCATGTTAGTCTTAACAACAATGACTCTAATAGTAATATGAGGATTTGTTTTTTATCAACGGCTATAACCTGGATTTACTACGGCATTAGATAGTGAAAATTTCATTTATCGTAAGCAATATGAAGACAAAAAAGAGAAGCGCTGTTACGAACGATACGAAGCAGTGACGGTGTACTGAGCAACTTGATACCTGAACTCATGCTTCAGGAACTTATGTTTAAATAAAAGTTAGGTTTCGTCAACACCGAAAAAAAATTACTCTTGGGATAGCCACCTTTTGCCAACAAAAACATCCGAGTCCTACCTCCTTTTGATACAAAAATAAAGTTACAGATAGAGCAAGGAAAGCCAGTACATTAACGTTTAGTCTGTTCATCTTGATTTTCAATAATTCTGTTGAAGTTTTCAGGATTGTTTATAGCAGCTAATTTAAAAGAGTTCAGCCTCATTTCCTCACAATAATATCTGCTTCTTCATGAGCATGCAATCCTCCCAAGAAGTTCGTTTTCTATATAATGCCACTAATTTTTTTAAATGATTTAGATTCAAGCACGTTATTCCTCAACAATATTGATGGCTTTAACTGTACTTTTCCTAATATAATAAAAAGCATCGTGTATATATTCATTCATTTATCAATTTTGTGTCCGCATCTTAACGAAATAGGCGGAAAATAGGCCAGGTTGCAGATTTTGTAGTTACGTTGCGTTTTCATAGAAATCGATAACAGGGTTGCAGAAGATGGCGAAAGTGGGATCCTTATTCCTTCATCTGAACGCACTTTTTACTTGAAACACTTCTTGAAATCGGACCAATATGTTTACAGTATTTGGAGTCTCATTTTAGAACTTTGTCTTTCAGGTAACGACGTATAAATTTGCCAGATAATCAACGAAATACTCACGAAGTGATGATTTTTCACGGGCAGTTGACAAATATTTCTTCTTGCTTACTGTCTTTCTTTGACGGAACAGTTCTCGCTTAGTATGCTTAAATTTCAGCACTCCAATGAAACAGATTTTTGAGCTTGAAGGACGGTGCGCTCGCATTGCACATAAGCTGACTGGAATTGCATTCAAGTTTATTGCAGGGTTTTACTCAAGATTTTATTTTTGCCTCTCACTATGGAAGATGCACATTTGAGAAAAAGGAGACTAATGGATGGAGAACGTATAAGAAGAGCGAGGCTACTACAGTCTCAAGAAAAATGGAGAGGTGAAGCGTCTAGGTGACACAGTGTCAAGAAATACTTGAAACAGAAAGGTTACAGAAGGGAATAAGAGAGGCTGCTAAGCGTGAGCAGGAAAATGTGGGAACTGCAAGTCAGAGAAGTGAAGACCTAACGATGAGAGCACGACAAAGGATCAATAAAGAAAATGAAGACGCAGGTCAAAGAAGAGAAGATTTCGCACCGCCCTATATTAAGCAAACATATCGATTATTGCGTGGAATTTTTTCACGCACGGTCCACTACTAACTAAAAAGTTCCAAGTAGTTGGTGTTTCTTAAGCACGTGTTCCCATAAGAAAGCTCAAACGTATTATCTGCCAAGTTATTCATTTACGGGAATACCAAAGCGCTGTTCTTATAAGGAAGCTTTTTTTCTGTCGCTTTTTAAATTCTACATGTAACTGCTAGCGTCTTAAGATTATTGTTTTCCATATATCGCCTGAAAATTTTACGGTGAAATAGGAAGAAATTGTCGTATGGCCTAAGTTGAAAAAGTTTCTCGATAATGCTAGGCACTAGCATTATTACCACCGCAAAGGAGGTTATGTGTTGTTGTCTTGGTCTCATTGTTTGTCTGTTACCAAGATAACTAATGAAATTTGGATGAGTTGTTATGTATATTAGAAGAGCTAATGACCAAATTTTTGTGATGATCTATTTATTCGTTTGTTTGTTTGTCGCTGTGTTTGACTGTATGCTTGTTAGCATAAAAACTCTAAACGTTATAAATGAATGTCCATGAAATTTAATTACAGGGGTTTTTAGTATTGTTCAAAGACATAAATAAGTATATTTTCGTGAGGATTGGTTGGTCTATTTGTGAGTTGACTAATGTTTGCCAGAATGTTTGTTAGCAGATTTACTCAAAAAGTTATGAGCGGATCTTTAAAAAAAATTGTAGAAACTGTTAATACTGTCAAAAGGCACAAGTTATTAAATTTTGGTGTTGATACAAAGAAAATCATTGCTTCAAAATCAATTTAAATTTTTCGTTGCCGCTGCCTTGCTTGGCGGAGGTATGCGCTCTCAGAGTGCTTTCTGTCAGAAAAACTCAAAAATTTCAGCCGGCGTCGTAATCAAACTTTACCTCGAAATATTTTCTGTAATCAGATAATAGTTATTCAGTCTTACATTAAATTCTGCTTCTTCGATGTCGATCTTGAGGTAGTGCACCTGGGAATCCAGGTGCCCGTTGGCCTCCAGCGCGTCTCGGTAGGTGACGAGCTTGAATCCATTAGGGGAGGTTTGGCTGCTGCTGGCGATGCCCCAAGGCTTGTGGGTGTGCAGAGGATGGTAGAAACTCTGGGTAGAAGATTTGGAGCTTGTAGCGATAACAATTTAAACGACAACATCGATTTTGTTACCATCACCCGCAACCGTTACAACCCTCGACCTCATGTCCTCCTAGACCTCAATCCAAACCTTGGGTGGTCTCTGTTGCACACATTTCCGGGTATTTAGTAATTGGTTACAAAAACGCATGTAACCAAACCTATAGTCTTCGAGCACCGCCATCTCACCGTTGTTTATGGTTAAGTGACCTCACTATACTTGATTTATCCATGCAAACCAGACACCCGAAAGCAGGATCTGCCTGCCTCTTCACCGGATATTAATACCACAATTAAGCGCCCATCTAATCCTAGCCAGTCCCATAGGTCTTGACTATTTACCAATTTTTTTCACCTAGGCTAGAGTCTTTCCTTCTTCATTTGGGAGAATTATAGGAGGCAGTGCTGGTTCTACGTACATCAGTTACCGTCGTGACAACTGGGAGACTTTTGTTTAAAGGTTGCAGCCGTTTTTCCTCCTACCTTGTGCTTGATAATGCAAGGAAACGCTATTACGTGTGAGCCAGAGGGGTTTTTGGGAAAACTTTCCTGTGTAGACCCTCCTGGGCGATCGTGTTCATGCTAGAGCACCGGATGATTGTGATCTGGAAGCCCCACATTACTAATAAATGTAATACCAATAGTAACATTATTAAGGAGGGTAAAATTATGCACCAATCAGCCCGTGCAAGTGAGTCATTTGTCCCAATTTTTTACTTCACAGTGTTCGAATGCTTGGTTGTGTCATTGCGAAAACAATACTGTGAAACTACGGAAGGATTTGCTGAATATTAACCGTTGTAAGAGCTTACTTATCAAGTATCACGAGGTAAGTTTTTGACGTCTCTTCATAGTTTGGTGAATCATAGTACAGAAAACAATGCACTCGTTTTATTTTTGAAACAGCTACGCATTCGAACGCCTTGAAGTGAAAACGCAGTACAAAAGACGATCATCTGCAGCAGGCTTTAAGGGTGACCGCAGTGAAGAATCTATATGTATATGTTGGGCGCGTTTGGTGGATTTGCGCGATCGATGGATCGCGCAAATCCACCAAACGCGCGCAACAAATATACCTCTGGATGATTGACGGTATGGTCGTGCATGTAGGCGCGGCAGCCCCACACTTCCGACATGCTTCTCTCGAAGGTGATGTCCGAACCAATCCCAAAAGTGTACAGAACACA
>LQNS02004412.1:7639246-7673240 GCA_001587735.2 Parhyale hawaiensis | reverse complement strand
AAACGCGTTGACTGACTCCGCACTAACAACATCGGAGGGGAGTCTATTCCAAATGCTGACTATGAAATACGGAAAGAACTGCTGACTTAAGGTCGTTCTTCGAGCTTTATGCTTGAGTTCTTGACCGTTGTTTCGCAAGCTTGATCATGCAATGGAAGTACGTGAGGCTACAGTTACATGTATCTCCATACTGGGGAAGTGTTTCTTAAATAATGAGTGGGGTTGTGACTATGCATAATATGCGCATATGTTTTCAATAAAATATAATGATTTGACTACGATTTCATAGATGAAATATGATGCCTATGCATACTCTTCCCCAGTATAAACAGTTAGAATCAAAATTTAGTCATACAATTCGACATAATATGTGTGCATATTTTCCAAAGTCACAACTCTAAATCACAACTCTACCCCAAGGCGTAGTCTAGATAATTTGGCAGTCATGCTGGATGCGTGTGAGGGATGTTGATGTATAATGCACCCCTGTACAGGCTTGAACCTGATGAGGGCGTGTGAGTGTGATGTTCATATATTATCTAGTCCCACACATTTTGATAGTTAAAAGCTATTTATTTGCGCAGACTTGCTAGAGTTAGAGGAAGATTGGTGATGGTTAGTAGGCTCAGAGATGCACGTTCTAGTTCATCGGCTTCACAAATTCCTACTATACTCACATGACCAGGTACTCAGTCGATGATAAGTTTGGTTTGAGAGTAGATTTGAAATGGCCTAATGCAAGCACGTAACTAAATTGTGATGAGGTGTTTTGTACGAGCTTAAAGCAACGATGCCTGACAGAGAATCTGGAAATGTAGCTTGAGAATGAATGAACTGGTTTAGTACAAGGATCGTATGTAAGTAGTTTGGCTGTAAGCAATGGGTAATTTACTCTTCTAGTAAACAGGCCTGAAGATGTGAACTGCATGTACCACAGCCCGCAATCATGTCTGTAGCCTGCTCTCGATTCATCGCCATCAGAGTCAACTGCTTGACTGAGTGGTCATCAAACAATACAAATTATTTTTCCCTATTGGAAGGTTTTCATTAATGGAAACTAAACTAATACAGAACAAGTTCAGTTAACTAGGCTTTGTTCAATACGTGATAATAATAAAAGTTACAGATTAACCTACAGATTTATAGCGCTTTCACATCACACAACCTATAATACATTCTGTACAAAGTTATGCATAAGCTTTTTACAAAACAAATAAACAAACACAACTGGACCTAAAGTAGCAATTGAGAGCCCCAGGGTTTGCTGTAGATGTAGTACTCGCATTGCTTCTAGCGTGAGAGTGGCTTGCTGAAACACAGAGGCTCCCGTAGCTGACAAGTCGTCGGTTTTCCTCGTTTCAAATTACTCATTGTTATATAATAACGTAGTGCCCTCTTGAAACATTTTCTCTGCTACAAACTGAAGAAAACTAGTAATGAGGGCTTCTATTCCATTTTAATTGGTTTAATAACTTACACAGTGATTCTCAAATTACTTCAGCATGGACTAAAGTATCATGTAGCTACTTGATGAAATACCTATAGTATTGGTATTATTTTATAAAAGAGCACCACGGCCCTAGCTAATCCACTACTAGATGTCAATACTAGTCTATTAGAGTTTTAAGTGTAGTATTTATCCTTAAATATCAGACGGAAATGCTAAATTTTGAAGATATGTGACTTTGAAGTTCCTAGTGTTTTCCTATGAAAGAAAATAAATGAAAACCTCTCTTCAAACGTTTTTTTCAGTTAGGTTAGGTTGGGTTAAGTTCGATTGGGTAAGGCTGAATTGGGTTAGGTTAGATTGAGTAAAGTTATGTTGGGTTACGTTTGGTTGGGTTAGGTTAAATTGGGTTGGGTTCGGTTAGGTAAGGTTAGGTAGGGATATGTTAGGTTGGGCTAGGTAGGTTCGTTAGGTTCCTATGGGGTCGCCAGGAAGTCCATAATGATGGCGATTATTTTCTCCCATAGAAAAACAATGGGATCTTCAAAGTCAAAAATCTCCAAAATTATGCAATTCCGCCTGATATTTATGGTATCAATACAATTATCTAATAGACTTCTATTAATATTTAGCAGTGATTTAGCTGGGGGCCACAGTGATTTTTTGTACAAAATTACGTTAGCATTTATGATGTTATGGGAGCATGCAATGTATTTTTATGTCTATTTAGTGATTAATTTTCCAGTAAATGTAAACATAGACATGAGGCAATAAAACTAAAGGACTCCACTGCCGCCCGGCTAAGAGGAGAATTTGGGCGTTATCGTTTGGACCCACTGAGACAGTAACCTGATATTTGTGTTCCTTTAAAGTGTCTGGACCTTTACTCGTTTCGGGAGATTTTGGCACTTTATAAACGAAAAATTAGTTTTATTTTATTAAAGTTTCGTTAATTTGAATAAATTTTGAACTCTGATGCTCATTGATAACAAAAATTTCTGCAGTGAAGTGTTTATTCGTGATTTTTTTGTGATAATTGCGTAGCAGCGTTGCAAGATGATGACTTCTGTGGATCATGAACTTGAAGAAATGCAGAGGTTATAAAAAGTGCAACATATATTAATAACTGTGCTTCAAAACAGACACTATTGAGTATCCCAAAGTTTCATTCATTTCCCAGAGGACTCCCACGATCAAGGAAGCCCAACTTAGTAACCGAACTAAGTTAAAAACTAGTATAAGCAGTATTTGGTGCTTTGTATAATTTGTGTGCATATCGGCATGCGAAATAATCATCTCATTGCTACAAGCGCTTGGAACACATGCGAGTATCTGTAGGTAACATTTATTAACTGTTAAACTGAGCCCTCTGGGTCAGAATTAGAACAGTCAATGAGGCTACATTTTGTGGAGTTTTAATGTTTGTCTATGTGTTTGTCTGTTTCATTTGTCTGTATTGCACTGACTATTTGTCCACCATCAAGTTAACTCAAAAAGTAATGGATAGATCATTACGAAATTTGCAGGGATTGTTTGGCTTATTAGGAAGTAGTGATGGGTCAAAAAGCATTTTTTGGACATCCGCGGATGCGGATACACGTGCGTATGTTGCCATCTTGCATCCGCGGATGCAGATGTCAAAAAAGGTGCGGATGTTCCGCAGATGTGAATATTCGCCCCACCAAAAACATACACACCCTCTCTCACGACGGCAGTTTATACAACACTTGGGGAGAAAAAACTTTCATGGTGCTTTGTAGACACGGACAGCGTTTGCACACACTTCAATCCATATGAGAATTTGTAGTTTTCAGCACTATGAATGAGCTTAGTGTACAGTGATAAACCTACGCCTCCTTTGCTGCGGATTTTACAGTTGATATCCGCGGATGCGATTGCGGATATTACCATCTTAGCATCCACAGATGCAGATGCAGCTGCGGATGTTAAAAACGGTGAGGATGTTCCGCGGTTTCCAATATTGGCCCCATCACTATCAGGAGGAACAAGCGATCAACTCTTGGTGAAGATCCGTTCTACCATTCGTCTGTTTTGTCGTGTGTCTGCCTCTCTTTTTGTTTAGGAACCATAACTCAAAAAGTTCTGAACGGATATTTATGAAATTTACACAAGTTATTAAATATGTTGCGAAAAGCTAATGACCAATTTTTTGGAACGATCTGTAAGTCCGTTTTTCTATGTTTGATTTCATGTTGGTCAGCCACATAACTCAAAAGTTTTAAAGGGATCTTCATGGAATTTGCGGTAATTGTTAAAAATCTTGAAAGAAATGAACTACCTAATATTGGTAACGATCGGTTCGTCGGTTTGTGTTTTGATTAATGTTTGTCAGAAAATTACTCAAAAAGATAAGGACAAATCTTCAAGAAAACTACTGAAACAATGCATTACTGCCAGAGGCACAGGAAATGACCTACCTCTGGCGATGATTCAGGACCAATTTGAATTTTTCTTTAACATTGCCTTGCTTGATGAAGGCATGTGCTCGCATGCAGAGTGCTCTAGTTACAACATTCGTTCGTAGAAATTAATTATTTATTATCTCGCACGTGACAAACAAACCTAACGAGGTTCTTTTTTTTTCTTGTCGCAGCTTTCGAATTTTGAAAATCTATAGGACTATGAAGAATAGAAGAAGCAAGCAGTGCACCATCAGCCCATTTGAAAATTCCTCGTCGTACTTCCTGCCTCTTGATAGAGTGTTCCATGCTGTGAGGACCGGTTGCCACTGTGGGGACTCGAACCCGTGTCTGCCGCACTTGGGCCCGACCGAGGCTCGATCTTGACCCCACTGTCACTGAGAATTATAATGCGTGATCTACAGAAAATCAATGCTTCACATGTATTATACAATAGGGTTATTTTCAAGTGCGATGTCACTGAAAGGATTATCTGCATCGTTGCTGCTCCTTTATAAAAAGCAACTATGGACTCACTTTCAGTTGTAATTTTTGTATTTTTATTTCATTTTATATTTGGCATGCGCTTTTCTTTTTCATATCTTTCAGTACACTTCTTTCAAGTGAAATTACACCTTAGGGGATTGAACCACATAAAAATGGTGGCTAAGTACAAAGTCATTCCAATTGAAAATAAAATTTTAACTCACAATGCACAAGCCCACAATGGGCAAGACATCAAGGTGGACTTTGATACGCAGCACATAACACTTTGTAAGATTGGCCTGTCAGATTTAACACTCAATGAACTGAAATTATTGCTAACGATACAGTCTAGCTTAACTCCCCTTCGTTGTACCGAGCAAATGTGGTTTTAGATCATAATGTAGTTGTCTGACTTCTGTCGCTTTCGTTTTATCAGCATTATATCAAATACTGAAGAATACGATGAAGAACACCAGCAGAAATTTAGTTACCCACGTCATAAGTTTCGCTGTACCTCAGCTCATCAGGTGGGAGGGTCGAAGATGGTCCGATTCGCAAAAAATTTTCATGTTCTCAACGTCGACCATCTTCGACCCTCCCACCTGAGGAGCTGAGGTACAGCGAAACGTACGTCGTGGGTAGCAAAATTTCTACTGGTGTTTCTTATCCGGCAATTTTTTTTTTCTTTGGGCTGCTGACGCTTCGATCTGTACCGTTTCGTTGGGTTGAGATATACTCTTTCTTCCTGTTTAGTGACGTTTAATAGCATGTATACTGATAATCCATGGTTGCGGAGTCCATGTTTTTTCTGTCTGCAGATTATCGCTTACGGTCTATATTCATGTTTATTTTTTTCACTACTATGATGGATCCAAAATAGTTATAGTTAGATTTTTGTTGTCAAAGGTCGAACTTGTTACCATTTTGACATTTTACCCTGAACAGACTTATAGGTGTCTACGCACTGGCGATTCTTCATTGCTTCCAGCTCCAGGTCTACGAATTATTCTATTGACAGGGTAAAATAAAATAAATACTTTATCAGGTACACATATAGACATGATACACAAGGCATAGCTTAATACATAGAGAGTTAAATTAGATACAAAGATCGACTTATTGGCACCTATTATAGGTTAATAGTATGCCCGGCCATCGGCTGTACATGTTTGCTAGTTTGTAGCCTGGACCACTGCGGATCACCTTGAGTAAGGCGTTGACGGATTTTTCTTTCCTGGTCTGGAGACTAGTAGCGCATTCTCTTGCCCTGACTTGGAGACAATCAGTATACTTTTGAGCAAATATCATACTTGCACTAGTTGACCTCGGCACAACCATTAGTCGGCGAAACATGTCATTAAAGGCTACCCGTGGGCGTGCAATAGACTGCTACCCAAAGTTAAACCGAAGGGATTAGGTTAGAAGTCCGTTGTGAACGGAACTTAATTGCTGGCGTGTTGTGCGTAAAATTTAATGTCCAGAGTTGTGTAGATGTTCATGTGCATAGGTGTGGTTACATGACAGTTTGTTATCCACCTCGGAACAGTGTGTGTGAGTCTTGCTGTCCAATATTTGTTTCTACGTGTCTGCATAGCGACCTACATTGTCTACCTACGTGCTTACCTCTTTGTTGACTAATGTTATCTACCAGCGTGTTCATGTGCGTCAAAACCTACACGCATAGACCGCAACAGTACTTGACTCTTAGGTTTGACGCTGGCGACCAAAAGTCGGCAACGGAGAAATGGGATTTTCTCAAGAGCTATTCTTTTCCCCCTATCTAATACTGAAGAAAAAATCCTAAGGTACCCAACATTATTCTAGAGAAGAAGGTATCTTGGATACGAAGGGGACGCACTTGGGCACTTGCCTGCGTGACCGTATCTGGATAAGTTCATAATAGCTCCTGAGAAAATCCCTCTTTTCCCATATTGGCGGCCAGCGTCAGAGGCCACTTGGACCTACGGTCTAGGCTACACGTCTACCTAAGTGTCGGTACTGTCAGGTGACGTACTGCACGTTGTCTACCTGCGTGTTAAATGCGTGTTTACCTATGTGATGACTGATTACCTACGTGGCTACCTAAGTGCTTACCGGCGTTGTTTACGTACGTGTTTAGTTACTCGCTACCTACTTGTTTACCTACGTGTTTACAGACGCCTGCGTTGTCTGCCTACGTGTTTACGCACTACCTACTTTTCACCTACGTGTTTACTTACGAATTTACCTTAGTGTTTATCCATGTGTTTGCAAGCGTGGCCTTCTACGTGTCTTAACGCCGTTTGCGGAACGGGACTATACCGCTGTGTTCTCAATGACGGTGCACGGAAGTTGCTGGAAGAGCGCGTAGTGTCGACAATAATTAAGTATATTGTAATTCCTAGCACGTGGCTTGGTCTGTAAATCTAACTGTGGCCCTTGGGCTCTTGGTGCAGCCTTTGGCCGCCTTCTTCTGTTTGTTTTTTCCTGGGAAGGAGAAGGGAGGGGGGGGGTGTGGTTACTGTTTGTCTCTCACTAGTCTCAACTTAAAGCAGAAAGTTTTATACTCTACATTCTACAGGAGAATGGAAACTAGCTGTGTTGTTGTTTGTACTTCATATTTTTGTCGTATACATGTAGAAGCTTTCTAAAGATTCTAAAAACACATTTAATGCAGTATCACTCGCATCTGGCAAAGCATTTGATATGGTAATTACTTCAACCCCAATCATCAATGAAATCCTGTTCACTCTAACTTTCTTCTATGACGTTGAGAAGGGAGAGTAGTGGCTAAAGCACTGAAATACTACTTTTTGAGGGTAGGTTCCGGCCCACCTACTTCCGGTTTTCCAGGCTCCGCTTGTTTGCACCCCCCAAACCCCCGCTACACCGGTAGTGCAGTGGCCGTTATAAACCGGAAGCTCACGCGCGAGGGGGGCCGCGAGGGTAGGTTACCCTAAAAAAATAGTATATCAGTGCTTTACCCACTACTAGAGAGGCCACTATGTAGTGACTCTTCCACACTAGTGTCGCACTCGTATCCCCAGGTATGCGGTGACGTCATCATAAAGAGGCCAGACGGTATGTTTTGGTATAAGCTCCAATACGCAAACACCACTGGTGCCTAAACCAAGAAGTGCTTTCTCCTGCCTTCGTTGATCCAAAGAACATCGCTGCAACACCTGGGCACCCCGTCTACTGCAGCGTCCCACCTCTCCAAGTTATTCGCTGTGGTTCTTACTCTGCGGAAACCTGAATCTTCCAGACGCCGGATGATGTCGTAAGATTTCTGAAAATAGTTGCAGAGGGAGCTTAGGCAAATGTGGGCCTTAGGATAGCTTAAATTAATTAAAGTAATAGTTTTTGATAGCACTCAAGGCTCGATTTGCAGAAATAATCATAAAATACATGTATATATATTTGCTTTTAATTTTTTTGTTTAGTTTACGTATCACGTGGCTACATAAAGTGTCCCAACCCACACAGCAACACCACATGAGAGAATTCAACTTTAATTTCAGAAATTCTGTTTCAGTTCCACAAGCTGCTTAGTTTTAATTTTAGAAATTTAGTTTCAGCTTCACAAGTTTAGTTTGTTTGAAAAGTCCAGTTTCTTTACTCGAGAAACTGAGAATATTTGTTCTAAGACCAAACCTGCATTTTCTGAAGATATTTAGCGTTGTCTTCATGTAGCAGATTAAATACGTGTATTTCCACGTGTAGCTGCCACACGTTTTTAAGTAGACCGGAATCAATAATTTGAGGCAAAACCTGAAAATCAAGAATAATTAAATTTATTATGTAATATAATTCAGATGCAGTGTATGGGATATGCATTGGCATACGTTAAAAGTAACAATTGAGTTTTTAAACCCCGTGTTGATGTACATCTGAAATACTCTGTATCGTTTCTGGCTCAAAAAAAAAAAAAACACTGAAGCGCTATTGTCCCAATTTTATGAGTTTCATAATTAAGCACACAAGAGATTTTGATGCATTTGTCGGCTTTCTATTGTCTTGATAAAAGGTGCTGTGACAAATACCTATAGGTGTAACTATTTCCATATCGATCAATGTTCATGTCCTAGTTTTTATTGTTGATTTTAATTATAAAAAGAAACGTTATCGCTCACTTTTGATGGCGAGAGTAGCAACAACAAAAACTATTAATAGCAATGATTGTACTTACGGTCTGCTGAAATAATCTCTAGTCTAAGGATATTTCCGTACGAGAAACAGTGCTCGTATAAAATAAATTAAATATTTTTGTAAAATTTAGCAAATATTCGATTGTTATTCGGACATAATTATCTCACTTTTTAAATTTAAAATTAATGAGTAGATGCTAACTTCAAATTCATGTTCTTCGACGTCGATCTTGAGGTAGTGCACCTGGGCGTCCAGGTGACCGTTGGCCTCCAGCGCGTCTCGGTATGTGACGAGCTTCAGTCCTTTAGGTGAGATGTGACTAGTGTTAGCAATGCCCCACGGCTTGTGTGTGTGCAGAGGATGAAAGAAACTCTGCCAGAAATCATCAGTACTATATAATAATTCACGTCGTGTTTTTATTTATTTATATATTTATATCTTTCCTGTCACGCTCTATGGGAATAAGAGGAGAAACTTCAGATTTCAAAATGTAAAAAAAAGTGGGGTACCTTGCAATCTTTTTCTTCGGCGAAAGAAAAAGTTGGGTACCTTGCATCTTTTTCTTCAGTATTAGATAGGGGAAAAATAGAACTAACTAGAGCACTCTGAGAGCGTATGCCTCCGACAGGTGAGGCAACGGTAGCAAAAATTCAAATTGGCTCTGAAACCATAATTTTCTTTGTATAAACTCCAAAATCTAATCATTTGTGCCTCTTTATGTTCATAACAGCTTGTTAAAATTTCTTGAAGATCCGTTCATAACTTTTTGAGTTCTACTGTTAACAGACGTTATGACAAACATACAAACGAACAAACTGCTCTACACCAAAATTTTATCATTTATGTCTTTTAACATTACTAACAACCCCTATAAATTTCATAAAGATCCATTCATTATTTTTTGAGTTATTGTGCTAACAAGCATAAAATTAAAAATAGCGACAAACAAATGAACGAACAAACGTATCATTACTAAAATTTGGTCATTCACTCTTTGTTATATACATAACAACTCATGTCAATTTCATCAAAATCCATTCATAACTTTTTGAATTATGGCATCAAGAAAAATAAGGCAGACAAACAAACAAACGGATGGTCATATCTTCACCAAAAGTTAATCATCTGGTCCTCCTAACCTAACAATCCCTGTAAATTTCATCCAAATCGGTTCGTAACTTTTTGAGTTATCTTGGTGACAGACAGACAAAGGGGCAGACAGACAAACACAACGAAAACATAACCTCCTCGGCGGAGGTGATAAGATAGTAGAAAATTCAGATATCAAAAGGCGAAAAAAATAGTTGGGTACCTTGGAATCTTTTTCTTCAGTATTAGATAGGGGAAAAATGAGGAAGCCCAAAAGACGGCGGGGGTTTTGGTGAAGTGTTAATTTTTTGCCGTCATTTATAATGACGGCACGGGCCACTGGTCATATTATAATTGTGCTTCCTCCTCCTTCTCCTCCCTATACGTGCCTTAATTTGTTGCTTTGTTAGTGAAAATGCTATGCTTTCAGTGTCAAATAAAGGAAAATTATGACGTTCCTGGCATGGTCAAGGGATGGAACATCAAGGGTCTAGTTCAAACAAGGGTCTAGTTCAAAAATAAACTTCTACTGCTCGCAGGATATATGTAGAAGACGTACGGTCCAACTTTGAACATAGTTTCACATTTTTTGTGCATGACACGAGTCTGAGATATTACTGAAAAACAATGTTTTCTTTTGTGTAATTTTTGCAGCTTACAGTGTCATTACCTCCGCCAAGGAGGTTATGTTTTCGTCGTGTTTGTCTGTCTCTTTGTCTGTCTCTTTGTCTGTTTGTATGTCACCAAGATAACTCAAAAAGTTATGAACCGATTTGGATGAAATTTACAGGGATTGTCAGGTATGCTGAGAGAAACAGATGATTAACTTTTGGTGAAGATATGTCCATCCGTTTGTTTGTTTGTTTGTTTGTTTGTTTGCTTGTCTGCGTCATTTTTCTTGATGCCATAACTCAAAAAGTTATGAATGGATTTTGATGAAATTAACATGAGTTGTTAGGTATATAACAAAGAGTAGATGACCAAATTTTGGTAATGGTCCGTTTGTGCGTTCGTTCGTTTGTCACTGTTTTATTATTATGCTTGTTAGCACAATAACTCAAAAAATAATGAATGGATCTTTATGAAATTCATAGGAGTTGTTAGCAATGGTAAAAGACATAAATGATCAAATTTTAGTGCAGATCGGTTGGTTCGTTTGTATGTTTGACTCGTATTTGTCATAACGTTTGTTAACAGTATAATTCAAAAAGTTATGAACGGATCTTCAAAAAAATTGAACAAGCTGTTACTAATATAAAGAGGCACAAATGATTAGATTTTGGAGTTTATGCAAAGAAAATTATGGTTTCAGAGCCAATTTGAATTTTTTCTACCGTTGGCTCACTTGGCGGAGGTATGCGCTCTCAGAGTGCTCTAGTTCTACTATTGGTTCCATTCGTATATCTACCGAGCAAAGCAAAAGTCATGCTTTTGTTCGAAAACCAGCGCGTATTACCGTTCACTGAGTGTAGAGCACCCCTGAATTTTCTCAGTCTAGTGAGAACGTTGCTTGACGTCTGCACTGGTTCATTTTCATAGATATCAATATACTTTTACAGAAATAAGTCTTGAGAAGTATATCAACATCTAGCAAAAATTTCTCAGGATCCATCCAATGGCTTGACGGGCTGCTACACTTTCAGTATTGAGAAAAATAAGCTCTCGTTGATACGATCCCAGAAGGAATCACCAGGAATCTGTTCTTAGCTGCTAACGTCACACACGTCGAATATCTAGATGCCCTACCTGACTTGGAATATATTGCATTTTCACACTTGGTAGCCCTGAAATGGGACCTGTTATGAAATAATGGAGAATGTTAGAACATATAACTGTCGTCTGTTGTGATTAGTTACAATTAGAATGCTAATTGCTGTGTTAACACCATATCTGTATCTCGTAAATTACTACGTATAGTAACGAATTTCTCCTTCCATTTTCTAGTTTTTAAACCGTTCCCGATAATAAAAAAAAAAATCAACTATAAATCAACCAGTGCCCAGGAACTTATGGTTATAATAATTCTAAAACCATCCCACCAACTGCTGTTTTCCATTTTCTACCCTTGAATTTGTTAATCTACACTACACCATCGCTCAGGCATAAAGTTAACGCTCTTTCAAGGAGAGCGTCGGTGGCTCTATAAAGGATACGGAGCTTTTACAATTGTAATTTCATCACATAATAATTCTGCTCGTTCCATCCTCCCTACATTGCTCCTAAGTTAATACGTCCGTAACGCTTGGCATCCGTGACACATTACGCTTTTAGTATTAGATGAGGAAACAATTGGGTGTCAATGATACGGCCCCGAGCTTACCTCATACGTCATCAATTTCGAATAAATCGCCTAATTTAATGAGTATTATCGGAAGGAGATAGCAACGGGTACGGTGATCGGAAGACAAAATTCTTCCCGAGGCGGCTGAAGCCTGGCTAACTCGCTGATAGGCTGGCTGAACGGCTGGGAGCCTGTGATTAGTGGAAAAGACGGCTTGAGCCAGTGATTGGTAGAAATGATGGCTGAGAGCCTGTGATTGGTGGAAAAGATGGCTGGGAGCCTGTGATTAGTATAAAAGACGGCTCGAGCCAGTGATTGGTGGAAATGATGGCTGAGAGCCTGTGATTAGTGGCAAAAAATGACTGGGAGCCTGTGATTGGCAGCAGAAGATGACTGGGAGCCTGTGATTGGTAGTAAAAGATGGCCGGGAGCCTGTTATTGGTGGCAAAAGCTGACTGGAAGCTTGTGATTGGTGGCAAAAGGTGACTGGGAGCCTGTTATTGGTGGCAAAAGGTGACTGGGAGCCTGTTATTAGTGGCAAAATAATAATAATAATAAACTCATATATTTCTCATGTGGAGACTGTGTCCAACAAGGTTAGGACACAGTATCCTGAGGTTTTCATATAGTACTCATATATTTCTCATCTGGAGACTGTGTCCAACAAGGTTAGGACACATGTATCCTGAGGTTTTCATGCTTAGTACTAACATAAGAATAATACTAAAAAGTAACATAAGAGACAATTGATATTAAAATTGGAGTGATCTACTAGTGCAATGCCCGCATCTAAATAAGGAGATGATATTGACTCTATTTTCCGTTGAGAGGAGCGTTGGTTACACAAAAGTGGTGTGAACTTTTTTTTTTTTTTTTGAGAGTATGAAATCAGTATGCAGCCTAAAGTGAGCTAGGGCAAGTAGTTGCGTGTTAAAAAAAATGGTACGTTTACAGGGATAAAAAAAGAGAAGAAAAGTGCGATGGGAAATTTATAACATATAGACCGGGAGTGATTGAGAAACAGACATATATTAGAAGAAATATCTAGTAATGATATAAATGGCAAAAAACTTGAATTAAAATAGAATAGATAGATTATATTATAGTGAAAGAGGCGCTCAATATTTCCAATTATATAACCGTGATTTTCCTTTAGTGATGGACAAGGATTTATTTATTGAAAACAGCCTGTGGGGCATTTGAAAAGAATAGTGAACAGAGATCAAGTTAGAAGATATGAATTAACTAAGATGTTTGCTATGCTCTAGAGAGGGTCTGCCACGGTTACCTTAAGAATTTGAGCAAAGAAGCAGAGCAGAGTGAAAAGATGACTAAAAGCCTGTTATTGGTGGAAAAAGGTGACTGGGAGCCTGCTATTGGTGGCAGAAGCTGACTGGGAGCCTGTTATTGGTGGCAAAAGATGATTTTGAGCCTGTGATTTGAGAGAAAAGATAATACTGCATTCATTACCTCGGGAAGTTCCACGGTGTGATCGAACAGGTAGGCGCGGCAGCCCCACACTTCTGACATGTTTCTCTCGAACGTAATGTCAAAGCCGATACCAAATGAGTAGAGCACACACGTGTTATATGCTGGAGTCAGCCAGGGATCGAAACACACCTGTTGGAAACGCTTTTATTGAATCTCATTGATGGCACTGTCAGCCGTAATGCTCTTTAGTCCTTTCGCTTGGTGATGTCATCGAAATCAGCAGTGGGTAAAAGTTTACTTTTTGTTTGCATGGGATAAAGAGCTGATGCTCGCTCCTCTAACATTACCTCCGTGACAATAATGCAATATATAATTCCAGAGGATGAAGATTTGACAGCAAGAATAATAAACTAAACTAAAACTAACTAAGAATTTGGTGATGAAATTAAATAAAAACATTATTATTTCAGATTTTCCGAAGTATTATAATGAACAAAAATCTACATCGAGACAGAACATGAGTGATTTACAGACGGCTGGTTAATTTATCGCTAATATAAAAAGAAATTAATAATTTAGTTTCTGCTCTCCTAAAGCTTAAGGAAGTAAATCTGTTTACACTCATAATAAGAAGCATAGTTCAATTGAAGGGTAGATTTCGTTATTTAAAGTAAGCAGTAGGAAATATAGATTTACTCGATCAGATATTATTATTGGGCACAAATACTCATTTTCAGTTTCAACTTATATCTTTCTTTCCAGCCACTTCTTAGCAGTAGCTACCTTGTATCCTCACCTTATACACGAACAAGATGTAGCTAATTATGCATAAAAAAGTTATACATTCGAAATATTAAAGCATTTTGTTGCTTTGTACTCACATCTTTGTTTCCGTCTACCCCTTGGCAATACCAAGTACCACCAACTTCGACCAGCCTGTCACAGTGACCAGTAGCGATCTCTACAGCGGGATGCAAGTCAGTTACGTTGCGTAGGGTGGCAGGGGTGACAACCCGGCGTAGTGGTTGGGACGATCTGCTCGCATCGTATTAGAAATAAAGTACACACGGAAATAATAACTCTCCATCTTTACTATGCAATCGATGAGTAATTATGACCATTAAGGAAAAAGTATTTGCAACTCACTGAACTATGACGAATCATGGATCGTGACTATATATAGTGGTACGGCTGTAGTCATTATATTGAGGCTAGGTTTTTTTATGGATATATTGTGATTCTAGAGTTGTGAGTTCTATTAGATGAGAAAAGGCTATGATAGAAAAGTCTTCCCTGCTTACTGGATGGTTGTCTTGTGCTGCATGAAGACGGGGAACTGAATGTGTAGGTTTTGCAAGGGTAAACCTGTTCTGCCTGATGTACCTACTGGTCAACGCGGGCTTTGAAATGTTGACCAGTGCTGCCGATGTACAACAGAGCAACAGAGCTGAGCAGCTCATGCTAGAAACTTCGTACACAATACTGTATAGAAGATTTGTGGGAGGCTTGACATTGAATTTAAAATAGGATCCTAGGATAAATGTGTTTTTGTAAGGCTTCGGAGAAGAAAGTTTTCAAGGAGATAATTTTCTTGACGGTGTAATAGTTGCAGCAGGGATCTAGAAGGTGGCGTGGGTATCCGTTATTTTTAGTTCATTTTGTTCACCGCAACAATAGGCAAGTTATTAATCCAATGAAAACTGTACACAGCAAAAAACTAAATAAACTTGGAGCATCCTCTAACTTAACTTCATGCAACCCGAACAACGTCATTTTCAATTATTCTAATGTAACCCTCCAGCCACGCCTAAAATTTTTATTGTCATTTGGCCTGGAGTTTTGCCTACCTGTATTCAAACCCAATTATTATAGTCAAACCATTACTTTTGAAAGTTTAGCAAGCAGAATGTAATCCCACCGAAGTAAAAAACAAAATAAAAATAAATTGCAGTAACTTGTACATCTCGCACAGTAATTCGTTCTCTCCTACATTTTCAAAGACCGATTTGTCCTTTTTATCAAATTTTAGCAAAGAAAATTCAGGTGAAGTTTCTAGGCCAGACAAGACTAGGTTAGCTGTCGTCATCTGTAGGAATGAATACAATCAAAAAATGAATACTATTCTATCTGATATAACAAAGTTCACTCTCTACGATAAACATACCGACCCTTTCAAACTTACACTCACATTCATAGATAAAATCCATAGATTCCTGAAAAAGTTGCTAGATTAAGACATGATTACTAAATTCACTTACTGCTCTCTCTCTCTCTCTTCTCTCTCTCTCTTTATATATATATATATATAACTCTGGCGCGTCACCTGGAATCATATGCGGTCTCCCTAAAGTACATAAAACCAATATCTCTTTGTGACCAATTTTATGTAGCTGCATACAATACCCCATCTTACCTAATGGCTAAATTCCTCGTTCCATTGCTTGAGCCTCTGATAACTAATCAATATACATTGCTTAACTCTTATGATTTAAAAGATGGAATAATAAACCTTCAACTACCACCCAATGCATACTTATCTAGCTTACAGGTTCTCTTACAAAAACACAGTTACCGCAGGATCCCATTTTAAATTCAATGACAAGCCTCCCACAAATCTTCTAACCAGTGTTGTGTGCAAATTTTCTTGCAAGATCTGCTCAGCTCTGTACATCGACAGCACTGGACAACAATTTAAAGCCCGCGTTAACCAACATGTAGGTTCATCAAGCAGAACAGGTTTACCACTTGCAAAACCTCCACATTCAGCTTCCCCGAACTGGTACTCCGAGGTATGTTTTAGCAATTGAAAAACGTGTGTGACACGCCGGATACGAACTCCGAGAATTGCGTGAGGACAGCTATTTTTTGCTAAAGAAAAATCTTATCTGTTAGTATACAATATATATGAAACAGATATACGTAACAACCGTAGTTTTGATTTATTTCTTGTAAGGCGTAATTTTGTAATTAGTAGTAGGACAAGAGCTGTAATTAAAGACATTTTCAAAACGTAGTAAATTCATTTTTTATTTCAAGCTTTCGCTCTTGTCCTACTACCAATTATAAAAAAACGTAGTTTTATAACATAAACCAC
This sequence comes from Parhyale hawaiensis, assembly GCA_001587735.2. NCBI lineage: Eukaryota > Metazoa > Arthropoda > Malacostraca > Amphipoda > Hyalidae > Parhyale > Parhyale hawaiensis. Next base: position 7,656,864 of record LQNS02004412.1, on the reverse strand, counting down.
TCACCCATCTCTTTCACTGTCATCCACTGTCTGCAACTGGAACCCAACGATAACAATGGTAGCCACAACCGCCGTCACGCCGGGCCACCAGCCCTGCACTTTGCGCCACCACAACGTTGGCCGTAACAACTCCATCGTCGGTGATTTTCCTAATAGAAGTTGCTTATCCCTTGATACCAGGAATCATGATCCTAGGATAATTACCATCATACTGACCCACCCTCACACACAAAAACACCTACACAAAGAACAGAGTAGATAATTTTGTTATTGTTGCGCTTATAAAATAAATGTCGGCAGGAGTATAGTAAAAGTCAGGATGTATCGGTAACTGTACCGCGTGTGTCCGTGATGGTTGTCCACGGCTCACTCAAGGTCGTGTTTTGGAGACCTTTGCTCAGGAGGAGGAGACAGGCAGTCTCCTCGAGTGTAAGGATGTGCTGTGCTGCGGGCTCTGGGATTCCGCGATGACTCAGTTTGAGTTTATTTCTTGAATTTACCATCTTGAAATATTGAAAATGTTTCCCCGTAGTACAAAAAAAAATAGGACCAAGTCCACGACAAGAAAAATTCAGAAAAACTGCCCCGTTTCGCTCTTAATTTCACTTCTTTCCTGGCACTGCTATCTTTGTATTTGTAAAGCTGTTCGCTTCTGAAGAAGGCATATCCGCCCTCTTATGTTAATCAAATATTGCCAAGTGTTCTCAATTAACGGTGGTTCAGATAATACTTGCCTATAAGGGAAGCCAAACATTTCTGGGCACATTCTGCGGCCACTTGCTGCTCCAATACAATATTATTCAATTAAAAATATAAATAAATAACTAACCCTACATATTTCGAAAATGATATGTAAAGGATTTTTTCAATGTAAATAATATGTCTATCTACCGTTGGTATCTCTGAAGCTCTTCGGACAAGGTCCAGGTAGCGTTTGGTACTCCGCTCTTCTTATTTGAATAGAAATTATGGATTCAGTAAACGGCTGGAGGGATAGCTGCGAGTTACACCCATATTGCACGTATCCGCTTGTAGTGTAATTTGTTTTCCTGGGTTTTTCTTAAGGATGAGTTTAGTAAGTTTTTGAATTTCACAGCTTCAGGGCAAAATGGCTGCGTTCCGAACCAACGTTTGAAGTTGACTCGAGAAGTGCAGTTTCAGCGAATACTACAGGCAGAGACCGTTCAAGTATGTATGTCTCAAACCTAGATGCTTTAATAATAAACAATTGTTTTCATGGCCTAAAAAAATCAGCTTCCTCACGATTCACACATACAAACTACAATAGAACTCCTAATACAGAGACTCCCAAAATAGGAAAAAAACTTCCGGCAAAAAAGGCTATCTAAAATGAGAAATTTCAAAGAAGCGTAAAGACTAGTGTAAGCAGCAACTTCTGTAGCGAATAGTAATAACAGTCAACAGTGAGCAGCAAAATGTGTAGTAAAACTTAAATGGTAGCATATTCAACTGTAGAACTTCAACGAGATTTTCTAACGTGTTATCCAATGAAAATGGTCTGTAGAGGAAACAAGCGTGTGCTACAACTTATCAACTTGATGCTGAGACTCATTCCTAAACCGAGATAATATGCCTGTCTACATTTTAGGAGTGCCACTGCATGTAGTTTCGATCATTTAAATCTCAATACCCAACTATAGCTAGATAAGCCCTGCCACAGTAACTATAAAACTAATGCCGATGGCACACGCTGGTCAAAAGAACAAGTATCGCCATCTTTTCATCCGAACGCTATGTTGAACTCTTGTAAACACAGCTTTGAGATTGCCAAGAAATGGTGTAAAAATGTTTACCGTCAGTTCAGTTTACTCCGCAAGGGTCGATAGTTAACTATCAGACAAAGCATTATATCTGGAAAGGTTTATAACTCAAAATTCTTTGCAAGTGACTGCTATTTAATTGGACACATCAACACATTCGAACGAAAAGATGACGATAGTCTTTCTTTTGACGAGCGTGTGGCATCGCCATTACTCGTGTAAAACTACCCTACACTCAAGGATTCTGGAGCAGAAGACGCCAATCCAGGAAAGTAAAGAACATATTTCGTTTAAAAAAAACTTTTTGTGCGAGTTTACCCCGTGTGACTTTCCTCATAAACTTCTGCTAGGTTTTGTTCGGATATTTCCTTACACTTCTGTTAGCAACAATTGAGATGATTAAATGCAAATAGAGCCCGTTGAGTGCAGAGTAGGCCAAATTTATCGAACCCTTTAAAATATTTTGGGCGTAAACTCATTAAATAAATTCATAAACTTTGTGATATTCATTCACTGAAAGTGCATTGAATAGAAAAACATCAAATTTTCAGTTTTTATTGTTTCAATACATGAAAATTGGCAACTCTGTTCGCCCTTACTTTACGCCTAGAGGGATAATATTAGGATGATTTTACTTGGCAAACAAATAATTCAAAAATTACGTTTATTTAAAGAGTTGCCAAGAAATACAGTCTCTGTTCTTTTTTTTTTCTTATTTTAAGACTGTATAAGCTAATACAGCCAGTAGACAACTGTACGTGAACCTAAGTGACCAGAGATAATTTGCAACAGTAGTGTATTACCAAACAGTACCAACTGATATAGCCAATAGTTAATTATAAATAAAAGTTATTGATTAGAAATAGCTTGCAACCACAATGTACAATCACACTGTACAAGTTGACATAGTCAATAGGTAACTGTAGATGACCGTTATCGCTAAATGGTAATTAATCAATTAGGCTGGACGAAGAATAAGATGTGGCTCGGTATTTTTCATTGAGATCTTAGGCATTTAGGCCACACTCTGCAACTAGGATCGGCTTGTCATGTGGCCGGTTTTCTCGCTTCGTTGATCCATAAAACGTCGTTGCAGCACCAGGGCAAGTCATCCTCCATGGCGTAGACCCTCAGTATGTTTTGTACAGTTGTTCTCACTCGGCGGAAACCCTCATCTTCCAGTCGTTGAATTAAATCGTACGCTTTCTGTAATAAGTAAAAATTGTTATTTTATCGGTTCACTGCATGATCACCACTTGTACTTGCTATAAGGTATGTGCTCACTTGTTAATGTAACGCAGTAATTCAGTCATGCACATTTGCTTTCGTTGCGGTGAAAGAAGATTGATGCTCGTACTAAATATCGCACTTATAACTAAATCTTTCAGCCTTAAAATATAAAAAATTTTCTCGTAAGTTATTTGGTTACTTTATCAATTGAGTTCTCCTAGTATGGAACAAATAATACGAAACATTGTTTATCTTGCTCCACACAATGAAATATGTTGCGGTATAATATGCAGTCTGCTAGCCTATCATTATTAACTGTAAGTGTACATTGTAATATTCTCACTAATCTTACAGATTGATTCGTTCATACGTATATGTTACTGGCGCTTGCTCAAAATGTCTACTGAAAGACTAATGGGTTTGGAAAACTGTCAACATAAGAACGGAAAATTTCAGGTCAAACTAATTTTGTTGTTTTTCATGCATAATGCTGAGAAGAATCCAAGAACTAAATTCACAAATAAAAGAATTAAAAATGCGCTCGTAGGAGTTACTTTTCTTACAGCTTTCAAGATTACAGTGACCATATAGTAGTCGCATATCTTCCTTGCTTGGTGATGTGTGGCAAGTTTGAGCTCATATCCATAGAGTAAAAGAACGCAACTTACAAATGTGTTCACATTCTACGCTGAAGTGCTGTAGAGCTGCGTTTATACCTTGAAAACGTCAGTCACTTTCGTCTTCCCACTTTCAGCGAGTCACCTAATTTTGAACTTACTTCTCATAGCAATTACCTCCGCCAATAAGGTTATGTTTTCGACTGGTTTATCTGTCTCTTTGTTATTCTCTTTGTCTGTCCGTCACCAAGATAACTCAAAAAGTTATGAACGGATTTTGACGTAATTTAAAGGGATTGTTAGGTATGTTAGAAGGAACAGATGATTAACTATTGATGAAGATCGGTATATCCGTTTGTTTGTTTGTCTGCCTTATTTTTCTCAATACCATAACTCAAAAAGTTATGGACGGGTTTTTATGAAATTTACATGAATTGTTATGTATGTTACGAAGAAGAAATAATCAATTTTTTTAATGATCTGTTTGTTCGTTCGTTTATCACTGTTTCTAATTTTATGCTTTAAAACGCAATAAGTCAACAAATTATGAATGGATCGTTGTGAAATTTACAAGAATTGTTAGTAATCTTATAAGACATAAATGATTAGATTTTTCTGCAGTTCAGTTGATTCGTTTCTATGTTTGACTCGTGTTTATCATAATGTTTGTTAGCAGCATAACTCAAAAAGTTATTAACAGATCTTCAATGAAATTTCATAAACTGTTAATACTTCAACAGGCACAAATGATTAGATTTTGGAGTTTATACAAAGAAAATCAGGGTTTTAGAGCAAATTTGAATTTTTTGTTACCGTTGCTTCGTTTGGCGGGGGTATGCGCTCTCAGAGTGCTCTAGTATTAGTAATGTTACAATGGTCTGTAGGGCGCTCAAAAATTAAAATTTTTTCACCACGTAAACTGGTCGCGTAGCTTTTTCCAACCCGTATATTTTTCCATGTACGTTTAGGCAATATATACTTTTTGAGTTCTCACGTTTCATGCAAATTGGATATGATAGAATTACCATCATACATCCATCGTCCATATTTTCCACTATCATTATTTTTTGATCGTCCGACAACCCTGTCTTGGGGATAAAATCAAACACTGAACAATGATTCATTTTGGGTGCGGGTACGTAGCTCAATTATTGATAAAACAATCAAGTGTAATTGCTCGGTGGTCGAGTATCACTTACCGTTCTACACGTACATAAAATAATCGAAAAATTTTTTGCCGCAATCTAAAAAGAAGACTAAAGGCGCGTGATACATGATACATATTTTCCTTTTGAAATGTACTTATGCTTATGAACTTTCACACATTGCAGCCTTCTCTTACCGGATTAGCTGCTTATATATATATATATACATAGTAGCTAATGCCAGTTCTATAAAAATCTTTATTTTTATTTGAAAAAGTTATGCGATTCCTTGTTTAATCATGCAAAATTAAATATGACACGTTAAAAGATAATACCTGAATATTACAATAAAGTGTCTGTCGATACAAATTGCTTCCTGTTACTTATTAACTTTTTGCTTGAAAATTACAGTAAAAAAATTTGGAGATATAAACTTTTTTGGGGGCACCTAACAAATTGGATTTCACGAAATTATCACACCATTTACCTGCCAGCGTCGCAGATAGTCAGAGTCCGCATCTTCTTTGTAGAATACGTGCAGCTCGAAGTGTAACTGCCACACGTTCTTTAGCAGCCCCGATTCAAATAAACTTGGTAAAATCTGCACAAATACTACGATTGAACTTCTGCTTTAAATAAGCTCTCAGTTCTGCAGGCTTCAAAATATACTGCACATGGCGTAAGTGTCATGTGAAGCAGGCTTCATGCTTAGCTGTGAGTTTAGTGTATTCGCTGCACACATAAAGGTAACGGATATTCATAGCACAGGTAAAAAAAAATAATAATTAACACAGATAGGTAACACAGGTAGGTCAGAATTATATAACTCGAATAGGTTACACAAGAAGGTAATATAATGAGGTAGGAAATAGGTAACACAAGTAGATAAAAAGAAATTAGCACCAATAGCGGATATGGAGTAGGTAACTTAATTAAGTAACCCATGTACTATATGTAAGAAGTAGGTAGCACAATTAAGTAACACAGGTGGGTTTAATTAGTAGATAACACAAATTTAAGTAAAACAAATAGAAGAACCGTTTGGCCACTAACTAAAATCTCACTATTGAAATACTTATGAATCAATGTAACTGGTACTTTTAGACACAATATTTAGTGATATAGGTAAAACTGAGAGCGAGACAATATTGGTGACAATTAATCCTTTTATATAAAGATATCGCATATTATGTAGCTATTAGTAACAATCCTTGTATTTTCCTACCATTTCGCAAAAGTTAAAAGTTCATTTATCATCATTAGTACTGTGCTATATTACTGAGCTGAAAAGTGTTCTTCACTCGTATGAAGGCACTAGCACAAAGAACTCTTGTATATAGCAAAGTGACACAGCCTAGTTCAAAGGGTAAAACATGTTTAATTTCTCATTCAGATCAGCTTTGCTGTTACAGGTTTAAGTACAGTGAAAACATGTTGAATTTTTTACCCAGTTCAGCTTCGCTGCTACAGGTCGAAATAGGGTTACAACATTTTGAATTTTTCCACCCAAATCCTGCAGCTTCGCGGCAACAGGTTAAAATTAGGTAAACTCATGTTAAATTTTTCACCCAGATCACCTTCTTAGCTACAGGTACGGTACATTCGCTTTCTTTGAATAATGCTTACCTCATACTCATGTTCTTCAATGTCGATCTTGAGGTAGTGCACCTGCGCATCCAGGTGGCTGTTGGATGCCAGAGCGTCTCGGTAGGTGACGAATTTATGACCATCAAGGGACGTGTGACTGAGGTTGGCGATACCCCAGTGCTTGTGTATGTGCAGGGGGTGGTAGAAGTTCTGGTTGGAGGCAAAGACCAGTTCATAAATTAGTCTCTTGCCATACGTCCATTCTTCACAGCCATAACACCCATGAATAATACTATGTGTTGTTGAACAGTATAGGCCATACAGCTATAGCTACCCACCTCAAAACTTGTTATTTGACTGCGAGGGTATCAAAATTATAAGCCGTATGAATAGTAACTTCGGGCTTTCCTTGGATGCTAAAAAACGCTATTGTAGGTATAGCATTATACTGTGGACGTGGCCATATATGGTAACTCACTTGCCCGATAAAGCACCAAAGTGCGAAGTCAATAATGTGTTTCATAAGAACAGTTCCTGAGAGTAACGCAATATTGGGGGGGGGAGAATCTCAGTCAAAGAGACGATCATGCATGCACGCAAGCGCGATCGATAGCCGCTGATATGCGGAGCTTACAGACGACGATCTGTGTAGTTGGAACGGGAGAGAGAAGACGATGGAGTAAGGTGGCCTCGGGAGTTTTGTCAGTTAAGAGTTTGCGACTCCTGGAGCAGTTCCTAGCTGTAGAGGATGTCTTTCCCAATGTTTGTCAAGACTGTTTTTAATGGCCATTTACTGTTATAGTGCGGGGATTCTCAACCTGGGTGGGGTATGGGGTACGAGATGACCTCTTAGCGGGGGCGGCATCTTGGCTAAAGTAAAGTTGAAAAAGTAAAGTTGTTCAGTAATTTGGGGTAAATTTAATTTTTTATCATTATCATCATTATATAAATGACTTATTATTTTTGTAGGGGATGCGAGAACATATTAATAGTATCTTAGGGGTGCCAGGCTCTAAAAAAAGGTTAGGAAACACTGCTTTAGAGGGTGATGTAAGTAATTCAGCTAAGAAGAACAATACCTGAGAATGGTAAATACTGTGGTCGAACATGAAGGCTCTGCAGCCCCACACTTCCGACATGGCTGTTTCGAATGTGATATCGGTACCTACACCAAATGAGTATATGATGCAGGAGTTGTAGGCGGGTGTCAGCCAAGGGTCAAAGCAAACCTGTAATATAAAATATCTCTTAAGGAGTGTTCTATAACAGTTTTCGAGTCTCCATTCATAATACTCATTCTAATAGAGTTCTTGGCCTTCCGAGAAGCTCAAGTCGTTAAACAGCTTCTAAAGTGGCCAAATATTTTGTTAGGGCTACTACCAATAGCGCTGCTTGTCCTTTAAATTAGATAGCTGGCTGTAGACGTGGACCTTCAGGCCCATTGCCGAAGAGCAGCAGAGATTCACGCCCCAGCCCTCTGCGAGTTATTACCGTTACGTCAAAATCAAAACATTTAGATATCTGAAGTTAGAGCGTCACCCTAGGGGCCCGTGACTGATTATGTAAGTAGATTTAGAGGCAGCAGTACCTTAGGAGTTCAGACGTTTAGTTAGATCTGGAGAGTGCTTCATAATGGAATAAAACGGCCTATTGAGAGTTAGGCGCCGGGAGTTCATGAGTCCTGAACAATCAGTTTGTAGTTGTGGAGGGTGATGCTCTCAGTGTTTGTCGAGACGAATTTTGAGCCGGCATAAAAAGTGAGAAGAGAGTTCCAGTTCGCTCCAGGTTTGAAGATATCTCTAAAACTTTACTAGTAACACAGCCCAGCTGATGTAACGGCTAAAATGTTATTGAATCTTCTTGTAGGAGTCCCTTTCCTATAGAGAAGGTATACTTCGATAAAACCTTTTTATTCGTGTGTATGGACAAGCAATGGACAGGCGTGTTCCTTAAAGGATACAATTTTGATTTAATGAAATGCGTTTTTTTTTCGTCAGCACGTTGATGCATATGAAGGTGATATTTGAGCTTCAATGAAGATTCTTTTTTTTTTTTCGTCTACCACTTTTGTTTAACAACTGCGTAAGTGATAACTTACATCTTTGTAGCCATCATATGAGATGCAGTTCCATGTACCCCCGACCTCCACAAGCCTGTTGCAATGGCCTGTAGGCTCCGACAGAATAGTATTGAAATCTTCTGGTTTTTGAAGCTTACGTTCCGTGGTGACTAAGTCCTCCTGAGGACCTGGAGACGCTCTGGAAGCGGGGGGGGAGTTTAGCTAAGGATCAGTTGTTAAATGTAGCTTAGCACATAAACTATCAGTAACATAGTTTAATACGGAACAAAGAGAATAGGAACGGTGGTGAATCCCATTCTGCAAGATTCAGCCGACGAGGCTCGAAACGAAAGACACAAAACTTTAAAAACTAGGTCCATTAATCTTGAAATATGGAAATCTATCGCAAACTTTCCTTTTCAATTATATTACATTATTTCACTGGTATTTCATTTTGAATTACTCTTTGATCCCGCTTCACCTCGTTAAGAAGAATGTCATGTTACGGTCCGGATCATGGAGCGTGCACACTGGTTCGCTATCAGAATTATGTCAGAAATCAGTCACAAAATGGCACTTAATTATCGCTGTTGATGTGTTACATGAAGCTAAATCTTGACGTACTGCTACATTAAATTTGGGAATTTTCGACAAGAGGTAAATTTTCAAGTAGCTACAAGAGTATAGATTCAAAGAGATAATTTAATAAGGGAAGTTTGTATGAGCTGATTCAGTCAAAAATTTTGCTTTGGTGAAAGACTTGGAGTGCTTGCTTGTACTACTAAGTACAGAATCGTAATGCAGAATTTTGTTTTGTACTGTAACTCATTGTGTTAAATTTCTTTTGCGATAGTATCATAGATTTGGCGTATTAGTTGTGCTTCAAAGTTCATAGTTAAAGGTTAGATTACTGCCCAGACTATTTTGTCAATTTTCTCAGAGCGTAAATGCCATGTGCATAATTTATGCACACAAAAGTGCATAATTTATGCATACAAAAGTGCATAATTTATGCACACAAAAGTGCATAATTTATGCACACAAAAGTGCATAATTTATGTTCACAAACGTGCATAATCTTTCAGTGATATTTACACTCAGCTGTCAGAAAACCCTTCAGTGTTACCATACGTTATTGATCTTAATGCACATTGGTAAGAGCAATATGCTCTTTAAAATTAATGGATATTCTGACTATACATAGTTTTACACCATAACAAGTCATAATAAATAGTCAAAGTTCAGATGAAAAATTTCACACTTACACGGAATTCTTCTGTGATTTCTGGTCGCTGTGGTAAACTGTGGTGACCTGCAGCACCGTCGTGACCGTTAGCAACAGCAATAGTGCATTCCATTTCTCTCTCCGAGTCTTCCGAAACGACATTACGATTATTGACCGAAAGTTCATATGTGCTTCTAATTCATTCTGGCACTTGCTATGTTGATTTCCTGTTGTAATGTTATTTTTATTTTAATTAACATGACATTTTATCATAATACAGAGAGTGTAAGCGTAAGGTCACCTTCACCCAACTCTAAGTACCTTTCTATTTACCATGTAAGGGGTACATCTAATCAAACTGTAGTTCATATTTACGTCTGTGGAAGTAACTATAAATTTAAGAGCATAGATATTTCTCTATATGTCCTTGAACTGGCATTGCACGTCTTATAAGTCCTTCCAGAATCCCAGGGGAGTGTACGGCTGCAGTCGTTCACAGATTGACTGAACTATGGCGATATAAACGAAAGACTTTTGCCAACTGCGCCTCCCCCACCGTACTCTTTTCTGAGTATGCCACTAGCCCCTCCCCCTCCCTCACCCACTTCATAGTTGTGTATGAGCGGAAGAGAAATGCTGACGCTGCATTGCAGTACAGCAAGACGTCTTTCATAGAGGTTTTATGCTTGAGTATCTTACGGTTCTTTTACATTGATTACCTTTAAATTTATTAGTCTTTAGTGTAAATTTTATTATTTGTTTTAATAGTTTAAAAAAAATATTATTTTGTGGAAGTAAGATATAAATTATTTAAAACATTGAAACGTCTTTCCATGGTTAAGGAGTAGTACAGCAGCATCCCAGCAGTAAGTGAAGCTGCAATCTTCACAGCTGCACCACTGTAGTGCCCTTATGCCCGATGTTTGTATATATTTGTTTACAAATCCCAAACAAAATTTAAGACAGCCACCTCACGGCACAGAAGTTGAATCACATTTTTAGCTTCAGTGGTGACCATTAATTTTGATTGGGTATCTTGATAATAATATCTCTATTAATTAATAAACGACTGTATAATTATTTTCCCGTAAGTAATTCTTGAATATCGTCTTATGTTTCTTGCTCCGACGTTTCTTATGCCATATCTTCAAATTTAAGCACTAGCTTTCTCCTCTTCTGGTTCATACTCTTTTAAGGTTGTAATTGATCCAAAAATCGTATCTTTGAGCAATATTTACATCGACTTTTTGTATTGAAATTATAAAATCTTTTGTGAGGCTGGAAACATTAACCTTGCGCATCATGAACACGCCAACAGCAAGTGGAGAATATTAGGTTAACTGAAGTTTCCTGCCTACTTGGGAAAAATCAGAATTCCATTCAATCCAATCATAAGCTCAACTACCGTTTGCTTTACGCAAATGTCGGCGCCATTTCCTGTTTGAGATCCCAAAACTATTAAAGCAATACCAGTAGTCTATAACCTGCTGCAGACGATATCCTGGTCTTTTGACCTATGTTTTCTCTTCACCGCGTTCGAATATTTCGTACTGTCCTTGCAAACGCGACTGTGTGTCTACCAAAAGTTTCGATAAAATGTTTACCGTCGTATTCTCTGGCTTAGCGCGTGTCACTAGTGCAGCGTCTCGTGTCCTTTCAAAATTTTAGCGAATGTCGTCTCAAGAAGCCATGTTTTCTTTTCTTCTTTGTCTATACAGACACAGCAACGCATTTGAACGCTGTGAAGTGAAAACACAGGACAAAAGACTATCGTCTGCAGTGGGCTTAACTTGTTCATACTAGCAGATGGGTATAGAATTTAGGGCATTTGGGCGAGATGTAATTCATTCCCTTGTTTTTTATATCATATATTTTGTATGCCTTTTGCTCCTTGTTGTATAACCAACATGCTATTAGACGTCCTTCTTCATTAAAAATTACTATACATACTAGGTTTATAATAAAGAATCACTTACGTCATCGATCAACTGGTGTACGAAATGAAATATATACGCTCTGAATAGAAATATTCAAATTGTCGTAGATTTCTTTCTTCTTGGTTCCAAGAATCGCACTAACTGCCAGTATACATATGTACATATGCTAAGGGACTTTTCAAAAGTCTTTTGGGTTTTATGTGTAATATACCCCAAGCTTTCGAACTACTAAACGTAGCCCGTCTTCAGGGGAACGAAGACGGGCTTTCCCCTGAAGACGGGCTACGTTTAGTAGTTCGAAAGCTTGGGGTATATTAAACATAAAACCCAAAAGACGTTTGAAAACTCCCTTAGCATGAATATACCTGGGTGTCAACGTATATTTCAAGAAATTCAAATGTACATATATAACTAGATTAAATAGTCCCTACTCTCACCAAAGATTATCCAAAAAAAAGACGATCAAGGCCCAGATTTACCAAGGTAGATGCAAGCTTGCAAAGCCCTGCTTGCATTATATCTCACAGTTACTACTTGTAGATTCGTTTACGCAGCTCGAGCGCCCCGATGTGTGAGAGCTCAAGTAGCGTGTAACGAGCTCTCTAGCTCCCTCTTATTGATTTGCAGGGTACCTACACAGAGGTTTGCTACTAACGTTTTAGAGGCGTAATTACAAGCCTTCTATTCATAGATCGGGTTTTTCTTAAAGTGTAGAGATTCTGAACAATGCACGACAGTAAGTTTTACTATATTGTTTACTCGAACGTTGGTAAATATGGCCCCTGACTTCCACTTCTTTTTAGTAACTATATGCGTAGAAGGGGCTCGTGGAGATTATATATATGTGTGCATTTCTATTACATATATTTTCTGACGAGACCAAACGTGCTTATCTACTCTTAAATATGGGATGGTTCTTCTGGATACTTTCATGTATAAGTTAGGACTATTTAATCTGACATATCATGGGTTATAATTTATTGCTTAGATTTGAGCTTTCATACCAAGAAGAGAGTGTCACACGTTAGGTCCTCGCTGCGGTGGCACTCGGCAGGGTAGCAATACACCTCCCCAACAGAGTATTTGGCCGCCCTTAAAAAGGGATTTACGTTGTGCGCTTTAAGGGCGGCCAAAGTTTCGTTAAATCCGTACTGGAAGCCTGCTATTTGTATTAATATGTAGGTATCAGGCAACGAGGAGCTGTTCAGGTCCATTATCATAGTATTTGTGAATATATGAAAGAATTTGCCACATATTAAAAGAATTAACTGCATTGATATCATACTAACCCTCTTAATTATTATGGGCTGTATTTACATTTTGGCTTGGCAGAGAAATGTAACTACTGGCATCTACTATATAATAATTCACATCGTGTTTTTATTTATTTATTTATTTATTTATTTATTTATTCATTTATTTATTTATATATTTATATCTTTCCTGTCACGCTCTATGGGAATAAGATAGGAGAAAATTCAGATTTCAAAATGTAAAAAAAAAGTGGNATTCGTTTACGCAGCTCGAGCGCCCCGATGTGTGAGAGCTCAAGTAGCGTGTAACGAGCTCTCTAGCTCCCTCTTATTGATTTGCAGGGTACCTACACAGAGGTTTGCTACTAACGTTTTAGAGGCGTAAATACAAGCTTGATATTCACAGATCGGGTTTTCCTTGAAGTGTAAAGATTCCGAACGATACAGAACAGTAAGTTCTACTATATTGTTTATTGTAACGTTAGTAAATATGGCCCCTGACTTCCACTTCTTCTTTTTTTTAGTACCTATAAGCGTTGAAAGGGCTCGTGGAGATTATACATGTGTGTGTATTTCTGTTTAACGTATATTTTCTGACGAGCCGAAACGTACTTATCTACTCTTAAATATGAGATGGTTCTTCCTAAGCTTCTGAATACTTTCATGTATAAGTTAGGACTATTGAAGCTGAGATATCCTGGGTATAATTACTTGCATAGATTTGAGCTTTCACACCAAAGAGAAAGTGCCACATGTTAAGTCCTCGCTGCGGTGGAACTCGGCAGGATTGCAATACACATCCCCAACAGAGTATTTGGCCGCCCTTAAAAGATATTTACAATGTGCGCTTTAAGGGCGGCCAAAGTTTCGCTTACGGCGTACTACAAGCCTGCTTTTTGTATTAATATGTAGGTATCAGACAACGAGCAGCGCTTCAGGTCCATTATCATAGTATTTGTCAATATATGAAGGAATTTACCACGTACTAAAAGAATTAACTGCATTGTAATCATCTAACAATCCTAATTATTATGGGCTGTGTTTACATTTTGTCTTGGCAGAGAAATGTAACTACTGGCATAGATGTATAAGGCTTATGTCAGGTACGTGTCGTGTATAGTAGGCTGTGCTCTGATAGAAATATTTTAGATAAATACAAGTCGGGCTTCTCAATAATCATTTGTAAATGTTTTGGCACACAGAAATGAACTGCTCACTGTATATGAAACCAATGCTATCTATTTAATCAACCGCCCAACCAAATGATCCAGCCAAATGATACCAAGCTCCTCACTAGTTCAAGAGGAGTTACTGGTCAAGTAAATGGGTTACAGTCACATTCGGCACCAGGAAAAGTAAGTAATTACCTTTTTTGTGAGCCCACTAATGAACATTTAATTCGATTACTTCCTTGTTAAGAAGTTGTGTCCAATTCTATGATGCACTGCATAGGAGACACTTCGTGTAATGTCTTTCTTATGAGAAGTTAATATTTTGTTCTTTCTAAGTGTATGCATACATATGTGGATAAGGGCCTGGTGAGTCTTGTGGCCCACTTTCAAACTGAAATAGTACTACTGCTAGGAAACTATTTACTTATTGAATGGAGGCGGTAAGGGCTAAACCACGGGTGATAGTAATTCACTTTTGTTTGAAAATGAACGTACACCAGCACATTTCAAGAACTCTGCACATTATGTTAATTAAGTCTGCTAGAAGAAGTCTTCTTTAACCATAATGAGACTGCGTTTGCTTTTCTGTCCAAGTGATAAATTGTCTAGGAATCACTCAGATTATTTTGCCTAAAATAGTGGCGTTATAAACGATGAATACTATAGTGTATATAAACCCTTTCACTTTTTGCCACAACTGTACCAAGCAAAATACACAGAGCAATTTCGTTTAAAGTATTGTTTTTCCGACGAAAATTGACAACTAATGTGGACAGTAAGAAAATGAAATTAAACAAGATATGAAGCATTATATTCTGCAGCATAGAACTCACGGAGATTCAACGGCTACGTACGAATCGGCAAGGATGGCAGTGTGCACGTTAGCCTGACAATGCTAAACTGAAGAAATATTTTCAAACGTTGTTCCATTGCTATTTCATACTTCATTTAAGATACTGTACTCAATTTTATTGCATTCAGTAATAGTTGGGAAACTTGTACATGCTTCTAAAATTTGTATGAGTAATAAATTCACAAAAATATCACGGCTTGGAGTGTAATATCGTAAATGAACTGGTTATGATATCCTTTAGTTTTAGCAGTAAACTAGTATGATTTCGTTACAGTTAGAAGGATAGAGGCTTCTGAACTTAGTGATGTACTCAGATTTGTAATAAAATGCTTAATGAGCAGCTAAATGGAGTTCTCAATGAAAATTATTTGGCATACGCCTTAAGAGAGAATATCAGTACAGTTAGCGGAGGGTGAGTTGGAGCAGCTTTTAGCATGAAGTAATGCAGCCATGGCAGCCACAAAGCGATGAAGCACTGGCAGCCATGAACTGATGTAGCCTTAGTAGAAATAAAGCAATGTAGCACTGGTAACCATTGCGTGATGTAACCCGGATAGCCATGAAGTGATGTAACATAGGCAGCCATGAAATGATGTAATGTGAACACCATGAAGTGATGTAACGTAGGTACCCATGAAGTAGTGTAACGTAGGCACCCATGAAGTAGGTTAACGTAGGCACCCATGAAGTGATGTAACGTAGGTACCCATGAAGTAGTGTAACGTAGGCACCCATGAAGTAGTGTAACGTAGGCACCCATGAAGTAGTGTAACGTAGGCACCCATGAAGTAATGTAACGTAGGCACCCATGAAGTGACTTAACTTAGGCAGCAATGAAGGGCTCTAACATAGACCACCATATGATGTGATGGATGTAACGCAGGCAACCACGAGGTACATAGGCGGTCATGTGAAATAACATGGACACCCACAATGTGCAGCTTAAGATGGTTCCAAAAGTGAATGTTGGGGCCAGCACCAAAGTGTCGTGCTTCAGGATTATTACACGGCTGTCCTGGTAATGTATCTTAACCTCATGATTGATCATACATCTTTAGTTCATGACTACCTATTTAGTGTCCCTATGTGGTATTACTGTGATTATAATTCAGTTCTTCAGTATTACTGGCTTTTCTTAACCTCAATTCTTTAAGTGTCGAAGGCATGATGTATTTTATCGCCCACTGATGATATAATAATGAATTTGGTTTCCCTGCTCTACAGCACATTCTTTGCGGTACGACGAAGAATTAAGTTTATTTTTTAAGACTCATTTTATCAACGCTTCCGTAAGTCGGCCTCCAGGCCCACCTGCTAAAAGCCCGACTTCAGTTGGCAGTAAAGATATGGTGTCGTCTATGTCTGCAATTGTAACTACTATCGTGTAAGCGACCGTTAAAATAGTAAACGCTCTACGTTGGTGCGCTGTAGACGAGTTGGATTAGGTTAAGCTACGTTAGGATTACACATTTCAAGTTCGAGTACACCTAGCTAATTGGTTTTGGGCTATTTTCAGCAGCGTCACGTTAGATTAGGCTTGAGTATGGACAGGGCGCTTACAGCACTTTCGAGTGCACTTTTGTAAATGATGTTTGCCGTATACATCGCACACAACCGTCGCACTGCACTACTTACGTACACGTGGCAAGAACGTTTTGTAGGCATTGCTCGAGCTTTCCCTCGACGTCTGACAATTTCTTGTTTTCGAGGAAGTTTACGAGGAAAACTCGAGTGCACAGCCTGCGGCGGGCAACACCGCGACTCCGGCATGTCTAGAAAAATACATTTTGTAAACAAAAACATTCTATCTTACAGTGAGTCTTGTAAGTTCATTCACGAAGCTTACGTACTTTGAACCTCACTGAAAATCTTCGCATCTTCACAAGAACTAAGAAACAGCAGTAGATACTTACAATTTCCTTTATATATAATCGTGATTGCAAAAAAAGCATACCGTAATGATGAGCGTATTTTAAAGTATATTAACCAAATTTAGTTAAATAACTTCATTTAAAATCTGCGTAAATGATGTAATTTTTATAGCTATGTTTTCTGAGCTTTCAGAGAGAGTCACCGCTTCCAATAGACTGGCCTTCGATGGCGAGAATTCTCTGAAGATATTTTTTTCACTCAAAAACTACTTCAACTTTAGAAGAATGCAGAAAAACTGATCAACAAAACAGCTATTTTAAAGATATCCAGAATATCATAGTTGTTGTATAACGGTAGCTAAGGATTATTTTATTTCAAAATGGAGTCGGTACTCCTTGTCGATCTAGATGATTTTTTTCTGGTACTTAGCTGCTATTTCATAATGCATTTTAAAAAATTTAGGGACTGCTTTAGGATAATTATTACAGGAAGTTTATATAAATATATATAATAGAATATTTAAACAGAACAGTCGAATGTGCACTTATAACAAGATAATTTAACACAAGCAAAAGTAATGCGGGACAAAAGTATTTGACCAAAAAAATTATGACATTAGTATATACTTGATCGCGTAACCTTTATTGATAGTAACAGCTTGGAGACGATTGTTATAGCTGGAAATGTAATTTTTCACATTCACTTGATGGTATTTATTTCCATTCTTCCATGCAGATAACCTTCAACTCAGTAAGGTTTTTGGGGCACCGTTTGTGGACACCAGATTTAAAAAGATGCCACAAATTTTCTATTGGATTAAGGTCCGGTGATTGGCTAGGCCATGGAAGAACATTTATTTTCTTCTTTTGAAACCATTCTTTCGTTAA
>LQNS02004412.1:7625592-7638631 GCA_001587735.2 Parhyale hawaiensis | reverse complement strand
GTCCCTGCAACACCAGTTCACTCTGAAGGTCAGCACGAGTTGTCATGGGGTCATTAGTCACCTTACGTAGCATGTAGCGCCGAGGACGACCCATGATCTTACGCGGAGCTCCAGCTCTTGGCAGGTTGGAGATCTCGCCCCAGTCACTTGATGCTTGCGGACTATTGCTCCAACCGTTGAAAAAGGAACATTGACACGTTCTTCTATTACTCTATAAGTTAATTCTTCACTACGAAGTTGAATTATCCGTTTACGAGTAGCTTCAGGGATTTCTTTAACTTTGGGCATTGTAGTGAGAGAATGCGCGACTTCAACGAGGTCTAGAGAGGTAATGATTGCGCCGGATGTGGTTTGTTTACATTGAATTTGTTTCGAGACGTTTCGTGAATGTTCTAGAATAATTTCCAAACTATATATATATACATACATAATTTGTTCAAATTGTACTATTAAATATCAAAGATTCAACATCATATTTATTTTGGTCTATTACTTTTGTCCCTCATTACTTTTACTTGTGTTAAATTTTTTGTGTTATAAGTGCTCATTTGACTGTTCTGTTTAAATATTCTGTTATATATATGTATGTTATATAAACTTCCACTATTAATTATCCTAAAGCAGTCCCTAATTTTTTTAATATACATAAAAAATAAAGTTGTGCACTGTATGTATATATACAGTACTCACGATATGGCAACGCCGCCACTGGCCGCGGGGGTAGACCCCCATTTTTTGGTCCTCGATAATTTGACGTTATTTAAATTGGACAGAAAAGAGAATTGCGTATGGAAAAAATGTTGGGCATACATATTTGCGAAGAGAGTCTTTAGGGCTTAAAATATTAGGCGATATTCCAATTCGACGAAAAATTTTTCGTGACGGGAAACATCGCTAGGATAATATGACGTAAAAGTATTGGCTTATCGAAGATTAATGATAAGTTGGTTTGTCAAAGCATATTTAAAGGATTTTTTTATAGTTCGAGGCTGAAATTTTGTGCTCAGTAAGTTTTGATGAGGAAAGTTTAGGGTATATTTTCGTTGACAAAATTCAGTCCCAATAAAATAGTTGGTAGTTATTTTGGTCATAACTTTGCTTAAAACAAAATAATTTAGGGCATTTCAGAGTGGCAGAACTTTTATTAAGCGGTAATCCATCTGTAGTGATACATTTTTGCATGAAAATAGAGTTTACTAAACATTTTTAATGATATTTTCGGGTGTGACATCAATTTTTGGGTGTCTAACAGGTTTTACCCCAAATATTAGCGGGTTTTACGGTGTGAGGAATAGTGAATTGCGTTTAGATTTCTGGACGCTAGACAGTCAACCCGTAGAGTACACATATAATGTACTTTATCTAGACACGGCCTAAAATTTTAAGCAACATATGACGATTTCTTCTTCCTCCTCAACATTATTGTTTATTGCATCATATAGCTTAATGTGTTAAATACGCTTAAATAAATAAGCTATTATGTGTGCTTCATCATTGTAATACCTTAGCTATTAGCTAGGCCTTCGAGACGTCTGTCTTTCGTTCCCACTTTGCTTCCTTCTCGATTTCATACTCTTACTTAATTGCTCATGCTTTATTCTGTTCTTCCTCTTCTTTCCCGACATGCTGTTCGCATGCACGTTGATCCAGTGTGGGAACACCTTCGTGCATGGGTTCCCCATTTCTATCGGTATACTATATGTCCCTTGCTCTTTCCTCTGTGATATCGTTCTGCTCGGAAACGGAGGCTTAAACTTTCTAACTATTACTAACTATGTATCATTGAAAAAGTTTAACACTATGCATAAAACTTTCTTCAATTACTAGTTCTTAGTTTATTCAATCAATAAATACTTAATTATATGCCTTAAATTTTTCATAACGAAATATTGTGGGTCCTGGTTATTTATTTAATAGGTTTCAGAAATATAACTGAATTATTATACAATAAGTAAGCTGAGAGCTACCATATGAAAAAAAAATTATGCATAGCGTCAAAATTTTGCAATGATAGAGGCTATAGCTATATATTATAGCTTATTTACTCAAGTGCATATAACACCTTCAGCTATGTATGGTAATACCTAGTGCACTAAAAACATCCTCTGAAAATTTCTCGAAACAGCATTTATTCCTACGGAACAACTATCTTGAAGCCGCTGTCGGGCTACAAAATCTAGCTTCCTTCATCTAGAGCCAAAAAAAAACGAAAGAGAAGTTACAAAATTGCCGACAGATAGAAGGATTTTACATATGCTTCAATCCTGCTGTGCGGTACCTTCCTCACTCCGATTTGTAAAAACGCCCAATCCTGTTTTTTTTTTTTATCTTTCCCATTCAGTGAGGCACCGCAAAATGTGTTATGAGCTGTTGCATAAATTCCTCAGGCTCACACTCATCTGTAATCGAGAAGTGAGCTTTTATTTCCTACTAGCCTATGTCTTTTTAATATTAGACAATCTGACAATCCGACGGCAATTGCGGAGCCATTGCATGTGAGCGGAATAGCAGAAGCGATCACTGGACTTTACACTAGATCATAACATGCAGTGTCTCCCGAATCCATTTCTTAGTGATCTAGAAAATTTATTTCGTCATAATTTATGACACTCCTAACAACAAATAATACGCTGTGCTACTATTTTTACCTCTCCCATAGAGGTTATGTTGTCTGTCTGTCCGTCCGTCTTTTGTCTGTGTTTCCGTCTGTCTTTCTGTCTGTCATCAAGATAACTCAAAAAGTTACAGACCGACATTGACGAGATGCACACGAAATATTAAGTATGTTAAGAAGAACAGATGATTAACCTTTGGTGAAGATCCGTCCATCCGTTTGTTTCTTTGTCTTCCTCATTTTTCTCAATGCTATACGAATTTTAATGAAATGTACATGAGTTTTTAGGTTCATTATGTAGAGTAAATGACCAATTTTTTGTAACGATCAGTTTGTTTATTCGTTCGTTTGTCAGTGTTTTTAATTTTATGCTTGTTAGCATAATAACTCAAAAAATAATAAATGGATCTTTATGAAACTTATTAGAGTTGTTAGTATTCTTAAAAGGCATAAATAATCAAAATTTGGGCTGATCGGTTCGTTCCTTTGCATGTTTGTCGTAATGTTTATTAGGCCGGCTGCCCACTAACAACTTTCCGTTGCCGCTAGCAGCTTAGAGACAACTCAACTAATCCGTTCACGTAGCTACGGCACGACTTCATCTTGCGTAAACTTTAACTGTATTAAAACTTTTCAAATATTTCAGTCGCTACTGCAACTTCTAGACTAAAGTGAGTGGCAACGTTGAATTTTTAACGACCGCTCCTAATTATGAGCGGTTTAAAAGCACAAAGATTGATAATTTAAGAATTACACCACAATGTTCAACGACGTCATGCTGAAGTCACTGCCACGCATACGCAGTCGGATTAGTTGAGTTGCTTCTATCGCTGCTAGCGGCAACGAAAGTTGTTAATGGGCAGCCGGCCTTGGCAGCATAACTGAAAAAATTATGAACGGATCTTCAAAAAAAATTATTGAAGCTGTTAACACTATTGCAGGGCACAAGTTATTAGACTTTAATGTTGATACAAAATCATAGTCTCAGAACTGATTTTAAATTTTCGTAACCGTTGACTAGCTTGGTGAAGGTATGCGCTCTGAGAGTGCTCTAGTTTTTATTTTATTCCAGATTACATGCTTTATTTTTAAAGTGAATGGTGAAGCCTGACATACAATACGCAAAGCCATTGTCGCGTCGAGTGCACCTCTTGTTTCTCTGCATTAATTTATGAGATTATGGAAGAGATGACTACCATGAGCTCCGGTAGCGTTGGTTGGGAGCCGTAGTAGAAGTGAACCTGTAGCACCTGTAGCAATGGCAGCTAATTAAGGGCCTCAGGCATCCAATGGCGAAAATTTTTTTTTACTGTCACTATAAATTACAAAAAAAAATTCTTAGCTCCCAACAGTAGTCTAGTATTGCACACTGCAAAAGATCACTTTCTGTGCTTTTTCAACCCCAGTGTTCATAACTATAATAAAAATGGTTTGTAGCATGCGAAAGTAATTAGCTATCGCCTTCTTTAGCAAGAAAATGAAAAGGAGCATTCCGCAGTAAACATTCAATAACAAAGTCTCGGAACACCTGTCTGGGTAGCACAAATCAATGGCCCGAATTAAGGAATAAATCAAGAATATATTAAAAAGTTAATGAAGCACAGGTTACCTTTGTCATGCAGTACGTCACAATCGTTGTATACAGTCCTTGATTGAGGTTGAAAACTCTACGCACTTGATATAAATATTGCAGATTTTGTTAGTAGTCTCACTCTGCCATTACTACAGTTTACTTTCTTATTTCTTGAAGGGCATGATCTGCGCATGGTACGTATTTCACTTCGAGACAGGATTATTTCATTTAGCAGAAATAATTTCTTTTTAAAGTTTTAGTTACAGTTATAAGTTAAAGGTGTGTCTTATGAAATGAATTAAATAATGTGAGCCGTCAACTGCAAGCAATACATACCTATTCCCTACTAAGTATCATTTCTTACCGTTTTCACTTTCTTGTTGGTTACATGGGCTATCGCCCTCTTCCTTCAGACACCTAAATGTTTCTTTCTCTAGCACTGCAGTAAACAATGACTGGGGATCAGCCAATAGATGTGGTCCAAGTCCCTTCCTTAATTGATACAGTTTCCCATTTCTATGAACCGTTCCGTCGCATACTGTGCATCGAAGTCTACCTGTACATTCTTTTACAATGTGATTACTTTGTATCAATGGCAGCAGAAGTTCGAGCCACGTACGTTGCTCTTTGTGGGGTATCGTCTCAGCACCAGCCAATCTAACATCGAATACACACTCAACGAGCCTGCTGACCCTATGGCGTTTGTGTAGCACTCAAACCTGTTAAGAAACTTTCTCCCTATTTCGATGAAAAATAACATTCGAATGTAGCACAAATCAGGAAGACATTACGAAAATTCTCTTCCTGTAGACAAATTTTCCTCTGAACTCTGCCGTCACATGTCAGAGTCGCAATTTGATGCCCAGAGGTTAAGGAAAAAAGAACAAATTTCATATGAGGGTGCTACCTACGCTAAAAATCAGCATGAGTCCTTTTGTTATGGCTAATATTAAAAAAATAAACTAACTGTAGGCATTTAGTTCGAGAAGGTGAGTTCATTGCACTGCACCGAAATAAGACTAAATATTTACAATGTGAGCCGATCGACAGTTAAGTGAGTATCAATAAATCCATACAGGCTACAGCGCCGTAGCCAAACTTTGAGTGTGGGGGGGGGGGTTGGATGCAAATTATTTCCTCAGTTTTCCTACAGCCCGGAGGGCTGCTCGGCATAGCGGCCGGGCTCGCATATTACTAATTTAATGTCATCACCACAAGTATGTAGACGCCTAAAAAGTGCAATCGAGACTCTTGCTTCTACTTTCTCCTTTTCTATTTTCTTCGAAGCTAATCCCACGTAGTCAGCTGCAAGGACATGCAGTGGCGTAGCCACGATAATTTTCATAGGGGGCGTAGGGGGTGCTAGCCATATTCATGGTAGGGACGTGACCAGAACTGTCGAAAAACAGTCCCAGCAGCATCGAGCGGCATTCCATTTTCTGAAAACAAGGCCATGGGAGGTTCATGGAAGCACCCACATGTCCATCGTGACTGCCGCCCCCATTGCCAGGCGAACCTGGGGGTATAGAACCTTGCTTTGAATGGTAACAAGGCAGATAAACAAAGAGATGAACGGATCTTCACCAAATGTAATTCAGCTGTTCCTATTAATATGCCCAGCATTCTCTGTAAATTTTGTTGAAATTCGTCCGAAACTTTTCGAGTTATCTTTGTGACAGACAAACAGAAAAGAGACAGACGCATAT
Source organism: Parhyale hawaiensis (assembly GCA_001587735.2). Lineage (NCBI taxonomy): Eukaryota > Metazoa > Arthropoda > Malacostraca > Amphipoda > Hyalidae > Parhyale > Parhyale hawaiensis. The sequence continues at coordinate 7,632,738 of LQNS02004412.1, read as the reverse complement.
ACAGACAAACAGGCAAATCGATGAAAAACATAACCTCGTTGGAGAAAGTAATGCAAGCCATAAAGAACTAGAAAACATTGGGAGCGCATACCTCCGCCAAACAAGGCATTGGTAATGAAAAATTTGAATTGGTTCTGAAGCTATCATTTGCTTTGTGTCAAAGTCAAAATCGAATCATATTTGTCCTTTGGCTGTAATTACAGCTTCTGTATTTTTGTAAATATTCGTGCCCAACTTTTCGCGTAATGCTGCTTACAACTATTCTGACAGACCTTAGTCAAACACGCCAACAGACCAGTAGTGTATAAAGCTGCGAGATGATACTTTTTGAGGGTAGGCTCCCCTCGCACCGCCGGGTCATTGCGCCGCCCCTTCCGGTTTCCCAGGCCCCGCACATTTCCGGTTTGAGCCCCCCTGAACCCCGCTAAACCGGTAGTGCATTGGCCGTTATAAACCGGAAGCTCACGCGCGAAGGGAGCCGCGAGGGTAGGTTACCTTCAAAAAGTAGCATCTCGCAGCTTTATACACTACTCAGACAACCTATCATCAGCTAAATTAAGTCATTTACGGCATTCAACATTACTAACAATTCCTGAATATTTCATGAAAATGCGCTAATAACGTTTTGAGGTATTTTGCTAACAAGCTCAAAATCATGCACAATAACAACAAAAAAATCCTCGTGGCGCAAGACCCTCACCCGCGGTGGAGGCAAATTCAACGCCGTGATTGTTAAAGACCAGTTTACTCTGCAGCTTGAAATTTCCACACAGTCAACCCACTGGACTCTCGGAAAAAGACTGTGATTGTGGCTCCACTCCTTCTGCCGCTTTTTAGGAGGAAGTACAGATGCAAAGCCGTCATTTCTGATGGACAGCTAATTCTAATTTGTTGGCATTGATCACATCGAAGTCAATCCAACTGCCTCCCTACCAAAAATTTAAGAATATTGCTCAAACCTTGTGCCGCTTTTTGGATGGACTTACTGATCCAACGCGGCCATTTTCGATGGCCAACTATCTTAAGATTGTGGGCGTTTCTACAATTCAGGCATCCTCGCTGACTGCCTAAAAAATAATCATCATGACTAAACTCTTTCCGCTTCTTTTTGAGTGGATAGACAACAAAGTTTAGCTAAACTCCTTCTTCCTCATGATTTTTTTTTTGGTGGACTGACAAAAATATATATACAACTTGAGCACACAGAGAGCGTATTACTCCACCAAGCAAGCCAAAGAGACGAAAAACCCAAATTGATTCTGAAACCATGATTTTCATTATATCAACAAGAAAATAAAATTATTTATGCCTTTTAATAGCATTAATAGTCTCTGTAATTTTTTTGAAGATGCGTTCATAATTTTTTTCCTGAAAATTTCGTAAAAATCCATCAATAATTAAGATTAACAGACAAATTATTGTGCTAAGCATTCAATCGAACACAGCTTCAAACAAATTAACGTACAAACAGATCATTACCTACGATAATTTGGTCGTTTCCTCTCTTTAATATATTTAACAACTCACGTAAAGTACATGAAAATCCATCCATACTTTTCTTGAGTTAGTGTAGTGGAAAATAGGCTGACAAACGAACAGAAGAACGGATTTTTACCAAAAATTGATTTTATGTTACTGTTAACACGTTGAGTGCGACTAGCGACTGAGCTGGTCCAAGCGCAGTGCGGAAAATTCTTTGTGTCCTCCCGCCAGTTCCGTGAAGGCAATAGGAATGAGAGTCTGTGGGGTGTATATTTTCGGTTAGTAGAACAATAAAAAGCCGTGTCCACCGGTGGTCACTCCGCAACCCATGAGACAATGAAAGTAATCATTACCAATTGCCCATCGGTTGTCACGGCAGATATAGCTGTAAATGAAATAAATATCAATTCGTTGTAAGAAATTTGGACTATTTGCGGCGACAACTGCTACTCGGCAGTTCCACTCGTTCATTACCTACTCGATAACAAATTGCACTACTGTAGCACTTTGAGAAATGACTACATATGGTGGATGGTGGCAGCACAAAAAAAAATTTCGTTTTACTGTCGAGAACAGAGCGTGCATTCGAACGTAGACTTATTTTCCTTCAAAATGAGACCAAATTTGAAAAAAAAATCTACGGTTTTTAATACATTTATTGCATTTTGAAGATTGAGGCATCTATATAGGTGGACAGGATTTCGGTACCTCTATTGAATCAGAAAGCCACTTAACAGGCTGTAAATGAATATTGTTAGCCATCTAATAGCCCGTTTCAAAATTTATATATATATATATTTCTATTAATTATATTTGCTTAAATCTTAAACGAAAACATCATCACCTCTCTCACTTCGTTCGCGGGCGATAAAAATGCCATAACTGCGCAAGATAATTAAAAAAAATCTATGTAAGCTCAGAAGAAATCCACAGAGATACTGAGTCGTACGTTAAATCAACACTAAACTATTATTATTAAAACTTCACACTTGAGCTCCCACTGACAGGTAATACAACCCAAATAAAGCACCTTACAACACCGGAGAGGCCAAAACGCTGCTAAAGGAAATCCAGCAAAAAACTATAAACAGCTGACTTAAATGCCTGCAGGCCAATACGACCGAAAGCCGATGCCGACAACAAACCCCAAACTTTAACCGACCAGGGCACGAAGCACCGACCGAACTGATTAGTTCGACATCCAACATCCTCCAACTTGAAAGAGTGCGCACGGCATGATTCCTGAAGCTGGCGGAACATATAAATAGCCTCGTCGCCTCTCGACAGGCAGCACTTAATATTTAGTCCTCGTAGATCTGGTAGCACGCAGTGATATGCAGTGTCGTGCAGAGCTCCTAGCACTTAGCTTTAGACAAGCAGCAGTGTGTAAATAGCCTCACTCTACTGTACTGTTGCAACATCTGTATTTAGTGGAATATACGAATTGGAGTTACATTCCTTTTCTTTAGCCATACTGAAAAGCAACACTATCAGTTCTATCCCGACGTATCCACACTGACTGGGATTCATTCTAAATTAGAGGGAAACTATTAAATTTCCGCTCTACCGAAACTAGTCCACAATATTGTCCACAAGACTTTACCCCATCATTCTCAGGTTCGGGTTTAACTCTTAATCCGAACGGAACACAATCAACGCTCACCTCTAGTGGCGCGCACAAGTGTGCGCCGCGGCAGCACGTGTCTCTCTCCTAAAGACCTTGAGGGCAGGGAGAGAAGAATACAATCAATGCCTCTCATTGTTGTACACCTTATAAAATATACAGAGCTCGGCTACCCTTCTCCGATGGGACAAGTTCGCCAGATCATTATCAGCACACAGCCTGCTGGCTGAAATAACAAGTTGGTCCAACAGACGCAAGTGAGTGTCAGCAGCTGAAGCCCAGATCGGTGAGCAATACTCCAACACAGGCAGCAAAAATATCTGCGAATAACCTCACTGTCACCAAACACAGAATTCACCTTACGCAGGAGCACAATCTTAGTGGAAGCACGTGATACCAACCTCCCAATATTCAGCCCAAGAGTTAGCTTCTCATCAAAGATAACACCAAGAATCTCCAAAGAGCTAGACTCCTGAAGCATAGTGCCATCAATCTCCAGTTGGGGATGCTGCGGTACAAGTGTCTGAGACCGACTGATAATCATTGACTTGGTCTTACTGGCAGTCAGCTTCATACTCCAGGCCGAGCACCATGCACTAATGCGAGACAAATCCCTATTCAGAGACTGGGAGACAGCATTGCGCATGCGAGGAGCTGGTATCACTGTTATCAATGTGGAATCGTATGCATAGTTGATCATCGTGTTTTTAAGCGAGGTGGACATGTCACCAAACACTCGTAAGTAGCACTAAGCACTCAAGGATGAGTGCCTGCTTGATGCTAAATATTAAGTACTCAACACTCAAAGCTTTTGAGTATCGTACTCAAAGTGTTTAGTTCTACACTCAAGTTTCATATGCTAAATCGGGCATTTCTAAAGTGCATACGTAACATATCGTAAATGTGCGTCCTACAGCACTTACGCATTTAGTTTCTTTAGATTTGTCAAGCAGGGCAGTTGCTCGTTTTGTACCGTGTCAAAAAAAACAGTAACAAATGAATGTACCCACTATCCTCCAACTCTACTTCCTTTTTACCGGCATCAGCCATGCCGACTTCAAGAAAGCTACAACTAAAAGATCATACGCTACAATACAACGTTTAAAACTTAATCTTTAACCAGAAGTACACTAGTATTGAATTTCTATTTCCAAATAAGCAGTACTCTGAGGTTGACCTATGATTATATAACTATACTTTCGGGAAATAATTTACAACTGATCAAACGTTTTTGGCTATCCTGAACTATCTTAACCTATATAATCCCGGTCTGCACTGAATCCTAGTCCTATTTCCGTATGGTCACGGCATCATTAAATATGCTGCTGGCTGTGTACGCAACATATTCCTATCTATTAACCAGGAATAACAAATAACTCTAATAAGCGGAAGTTATTTGTTAGACGAAAATTTACAAAAGATTAGACCTATAACTGGGTGCACAGAGCGTACAAGCCAAAGCCAAGAACCGAGGTATAGAACAATGTACAGTCTATTTGATTCGGTACTGCAAAGGTAACTCAATTGCCGGAACCATTGCATATCAGAGTATTACAAGAACAGATATCGAACGAGGGCAATATTTCCAGATTTTTTAATTAGTTATGTCAGCTCAATTTCTATAGAAGACTTGCATGAATTGCATTCTAAGAATTGGACTTGAGTCCGTTGGAGCTTTCCTTCAACCGGAAGAAAAAGAATCCAATTAAATGATCTGAATCCAGGGATATTATATAGACTCTAATAAGCTTTCTATGACTTCGAATTATTAATCACCATTTCTACTTATACGTTGTATATTTTGTTGCATCGTCAATAAGCATCAGTTTTATTTACCCGGTCCATAAAAATGAATAAACGTATAATAATAATAATGAAATAACATTTACCGTATTAATAGTAAAATTTGTGAATAGCAACTGGATTAACTAACGATAAGTTTGCATTTTAAATAAATTCTAGTCAAAAGCATGTCACCGTGACACTGCTAGACTTGCAGAGTACAGACACAGCCATGCAGCTACCTAAAAGACGGAAGACAAGAAATAATGATAACCTGACGCTCGACATTTTTCAGGAAGGGATGAAGATATATTTTAACTTCTATTAATCTGCCACGAAGCATTTTAATAAATTCAAAATTCCACGACGAATTATTTTGATAAATCTTTTACATTGCATAAGTTGAACTTCTTAACAGTCATGTTTTGAACTTTGTTCACATACAAGTGCTGCACTCATAAGTGTCAGTGTAAAGTATTCGGTCCTCTACATACAAAAGCTGAAGTGTAGCACTCAAGCAATAGTGGTACTTACGAGTGTTTAGTGCGGTCCTTCAATTTAACATGCGGTTTGAAGTATTAGTAGGTTAAGTGCTACTTATTAGTGTTAAGTGTTGATTGAACATACGACCCACTGTGTCTGATATGCCTTTAATTTTTGTCGCATTTGGCTACTTCTCAGGTATAGCCACGCGTACATGCAAATTTTGTTGCGCAACTCAGGCTTTTCCACAAGTCCCAATTTATAGGTGGAAGTTACTGCAGCGGCGTGCAGCCCATTTACATGGTGTAAGTTTGACTGCACTACTAGAGTTATTCCACGCCTCATTTTATGGGGGAAAATATTTCTGTCTCTCCAAGACCTCAGTTGTGCTTGTCATGGATGCCCAACCATACTAAAGTCCTGCTCAAATGTACTTGTAACTCGCAGATGCTGTGTACACTAAATAGAGACCGAATTCCAAACGCTCTTCCTCAAGACCAGACGTTAAACTGGGAGAGAATGAACCTCGAAATTTTGTAGTTAATATCCTAATCCCATGAAAATGCCAATGAGTGCAGTTTCATTGAGCCAGAACGTCTGATCCTGTAAACGGCTGTTAAATGCTAGTCACACGAACAGAACAAGATGTGTGCTTTGCATGCAGTACATGTACTAGGAGCGTACTTATGTTTGTTGATATAAAGGTCATTGAACCACTTGTGACGACGTGACTTCTCGGATCAATTAGTTTTCAAAATACTAGTCGTAATGCACTTTACCATCCAATCCTATACGCTAAGCCCGCAAACTTGACAAAGTCCACATGTTTATGCCTAAGTCCACAATGAAAAATGTGGGCCCTTCGTCTGGTGATACGCTTGCCTTTAAAGGCTTTCAGTGTCATTGGTTCCCTATTATCTCTTAGGCGGGTCATAACGTACCAGTGGAGTGTGCAAGTAAGACCACAAATAGATTATCTAATAATCAGGTTTACCAGTATGTGCCAAACAAGAGCTATTTAAAAGGCCGATATGAAGCTTAAGAAGAAATTTAAAACCTCCGAGTTTTGGAGCTGGTAAACTATTACGTCACAGAATTCGTAACTCGTCATGGGCTGCTGCCAGCCTGCAGTATGTGATTGGTTTATTGAAATACAGAAGCTGACCCAGTTAATCAGCGACTCCGTCCTCTGTTTCTATTCCTGTTACTACTAATTTGCTAGTACTTACAAAATAATGTAGTTACATCCTTAATCGTTTTCTCTATCACTTGCTGAAGAAAACGAGTATAAGCGATTCTATTCTATTTTTGCTGAATTAAAAAAATAACTTCGATTCAGTGTTGTTGATAGTAGCTCTTAAACTGCAGTCTATATAAATATAACAATTCAGATGTTGCACAAAGACAATACGGGTTATGATGGTAATAATACCAATATATATATATATATATATATATGTTCATGATGTTATTAAATTTTCGATAATCTCAAAACGGGAAAAAGTCTAAAATAAGCAGCAATTATAAATTTTAAATAGTTTCTGCCATTATTTTTGTTAAAACCTGACCTAAAATAATGAGACTAACACTCGTGAGTAAAGTTCCATACAAATAAATGCTATAAATCTAGAGATTAGTTTATCTCATTAGGACTGTCTAATTTGTTGACTTACTATGATTCTTCTGATGTCGTGTTACATGCAGCGCATTTGTAGATTTACTATGTTTATTCTGAAGTGTAATTGTACTCCATCTTTGTCCTAAGAGGAATCACA